>JABUQX010011578.1:12500-15000 GCA_015478945.1 Trachelipus rathkii | reverse complement strand
TTGCTCTGTTCAATGTCCTTCGTTCTACCACTTTCTTAACATTCGTGGCTATTATTGTAATTTCATAGTTTGCACTATGCCGAAGACAGCACATCACCTCCTCTTCTTTTAGACATCATCCTTTCTCTTACAAAACCAAGACAGTCTGACGGCAATAGCAAATCCATTACACATTTCACTTTTTATTATTTCTATATTTAATTTTCATTCAAAAGTGGTTGCAATCGTACTCTACTATGTTATCTGTTATCAGTTTATTGATTTTTACGTTGTGCTGACCTCTATTGCTCATCTACAACTAAGATCATCTGTTCTGTTTATCCTAAATTCTCCGACTATTTAACTTCTAAATAGAGAACATTATCTCATCTCATTTCTCTTAAACAATTATTTTGGGTGATCTCAAAGTTCATCTCCACCAATGGCTTTCCTCTTATTCTCAAGATTCAGCCTTTAATTTCTCTTTTCACAACAACCGTGAGCAGATGGTGAAGTTCCCTACCCGTTTCCCTGATGGTCTTGGAGATGAATCCAGCCAGAATTATCCGAGCATGTTAGTTTTCTGCACCACACCTAACCAAATTATGTAATTCTTTTTCGCACTGCACCACAACGCACATCTATATTTAAATGCACATTGCTCAAAGCAGAAAACTGGGACCCTGAAATTGTGTGCCACAACTCACCTCACCCGGTGTTTTGGTCTACTCTAAACCGAACACATCAGATCTTTTCTTCACTTTTAATCCTTCTCCTTACACTATTAAATTCTTTCCACCTCTAGGTTCCTCTAGGTTTCCTCCAAACATCTTCTCACTTCTGTATTCTGTTTTAGATCTTGTCTTCAGGGTTTGCGCAGGAAAAAGTTTTCGTCTTCGATGAGGTTTACGTTTTTGACACTTTTGTGCTGCAAACTAGTCTGACTTGCTGTCGTATTTCAATGATTTTCCTTGAAATGATTACTCCGGCAGGAGGTCTCCCTCTAAGTGCAAAGAATGCATAACCAAAGTTGTTCTCTCTGTCCTGAAGGCGCACATTCAAATCCCTTCCACTGAAGCTAAAATATCCTGATTTAAAAGCCATTTATTCTGGCGCTATTCATTGCATGATTGTTTGTCTTTGAAAATTACTTCAACCTTTTCCTCTTGCTAGAAGAGTGAATTCATACAGCCTGATCTGAAGAAGGGGGATCTCAGTGAACAAATATATCTATATTTAAAAATTCCAGAAACTCGTGATATTTAAATTTTATCATGGAATGGTAATGCCGGAAAATCTTTTGTCCCTGGAAAGTTTAATAACAATCTCTAGTTCTTCCATTCTCTTTTTTTTGGCCTTTTGCAAAAAAAAATATCAACTCTATCTTTGCTACTTCATCTTTCCTTCCTTTAGTTTCTTCAAACGGCACCGTTGCTGTCTTGTCTTCTGCTAAACATTTGCCACCAATTCCATTTTAGAAGATTCAAGATTTATTCCTCCTTCTCCACCTTCTTCCAATTCTTTTATGCCAAATATTTTAGTATTCTCTCTCTCTCTCTCTCTCTCTCTCTCTCTCTCTCTCTCTCTCTCTCTCTCTCTCTCTCTCTCTCTCTCTCTCTCTCTCTCTCTCTCTCTCTCTCTCTCTCTCTCTCTCTCTCAGATTAATGGTAAAAAGGAGTACGATTTTTGGTAACTTTCTTTTAATCCTCAAAATTTGTTCTTTTGAGTAATTGGTAAACTGTTGTTTCTCCTCAGCCTATCCACTTCGATCTTTAATCCCTATCCTTTTGACCTTTCGACTTCCTGCTGAAATAGTATCCTCACTCAGTCTGTGCCGAAGAAGGGGGGCACCACCCTCAACCGTCTATCTATTGAAATATTTTTGCTTTAACACCTGCTCTCTCTAGAGGTGTCGATTCTCTCCTTGATATATAAGAAGATTTGAAAACATCTCAATATTTATAATCTGATCTTAGGTAACCAGTTTAATTTCCGATACAGATATGAGACTGGTGATCATCTTTTGTTTATTTCAAATTCTGGTTCTCTGCTTTTCGCCATTTAGGTGAATCTTTTTCATTGGCGCTAGATATTATCGAAAGTTTTTGACTTCACAGAACACTGATTTCTAAACTTGCCTCTTTCGATATCTATTAATTCATGTCAAATCTTCTCTCTCACATTTCCATTCTGATCGTTCTGTGACTACTTTTATAGATTGGCTATTGTTCTTACTTTAAATATTGCCGCTACCGTGGCTCAATCGGTAGAGCTACAAAGTTGCATGGCAAGGGCGCGGGTTCGATCCCTAGTCCGGATCCTAGGTAGAAATTACCTTGAGAAGTTCCCCTCCTAGAATAGGACTATGCCCGTGAGGTGTGAATTTATATATATATATATATATATATATATATATATATATATATATATATATATATATATATATATATATATATATATATATATATATATATATATATATATTTAGTATTTATATATATATATATATAGCAGTTATATC
>JABUQX010011578.1:0-10000 GCA_015478945.1 Trachelipus rathkii | reverse complement strand
TTTAGAAGAAGAAGGTAAAAATATTTGGAGGGAAATGTACTACAAAGAGTTATTGCTGTTATTAAGAAACTTTCCTCAATGGGGGTTACCATTCCGAGGCAATGATGAAATAGCTGGCTCTGTCGAAATGGAAATTTTATGATGTGTCTGGAACTTATTGCAGATTTTGACCCTTTTAATACAAAAATTCACCTATCTCAAATGTCAAAATTTGGCAAAGGGAAGCACTTCTTATTATTCACATAGCACTTACGAAGAACTTATCCAATTTATGGCTAGAAAGTTAATCAGTGAAATAGTGAAAGAAAATTCAGGAAAGTAAGTATTTTTTCTATTATTGTTGATTCCACTTCAGACATTACTCATAAAGATCAGCTTAGCTTTATCATCAAATATGTTAGCAAAGAAGGTATGCCTAAAGAACGCTTTTTGGATTATTAAAAATCCTGGTCATAGAGGTAAAGAACTAGCGGAAACGGTGATGAGTTTTCTCAAAGCAAAGGAATTAGACATAAGCAGTTGTCGGGGTCAACGTATGATAATGCTGCTAATATGCCAGGAATATAACCAGTTCAGCTCATTTCCTTAATTTAGTGGGATCTAGAGCTGTCACATGTTGTAAACAGGCGGTTTCTCTTTTTTTGCTTTGCTTCAGAGTCTTTATAATTTTTTCTCGGGCTCTATGCACATCGGGTTGAGGTTTATTCTTAGAATCTTTCTTTCAAGAATATTATAGTGTCAAAACCTATGTCAGCTCGAGCAGAAGTTTTTGTAAAAGTCAAACAAAGGTTTGGAAGCTATTTTAAGGCTTTAAACTCATAATCTTGAAGATTAAAAATGGACGGAACCCAGTCATTCAGCATGAGGCCAAAGGGAATTTGAAAAAATTAAGTCTCCTATGAAATAATCCTTTATAGTCTGTATTATGGGAACCAATACTTGAAATATTTGATTCTGTAAAAATAAAATATTGCAATCTGAAGATATGGATGTAGCCACGCGTTATTAATTGTATAACCTCTCTGTGATATACTTAAGTAATGAATAGAAGTTTTCGTTAGAAACCTACGAAATTGTGCCAAAGGAAAAATTGGAAAATCTTTATACAAAAAACGACATTCAAGAATGTATTCTAAACTAAAAATTCTGAGAAAGAAGAAAATTATCAAATATGGTCATTCTCAAGGCTAAAGCATTCAATTACTATATTTAGACAAAAAACTGTACAAACGATAATAAATAGGCCGAAGTTTTTGCATACAGCGGGAATTTCAGAAAAGTTTTTTATTCTTTATCAAAATTCTCACCGAAAAACCGACCCAGACGGACATTTCATAAGATCAACATAATATTACCAAAAAGTCTATCGATCCGACTATAGAAAGATTTTGGGAGCAGGATTGCCTTTTTTCATTAAAATGTTTGCTTTTAGAAGGTAATGGCAGTCAAACCTTGTCCCAATTAAACAAATATTTATATAACAAAAGCCTTCATGATATATATCCAAATCTTAATATTGCTTTAAAATTATTTTTATGTACTCCTGCGACAAACTGCTCGGCTGAAAGATTATTCTCCACACTTAGAAGGGTTAAAAATTATTTACGTTCGTCCCAGTCCCAACAGCGTTTAGTTTATCTTGCTGTACTTGCTATTGAAAATGATTTCACCGTGTAAAATTAGATTTACGAAAGATATTCATTGACAGAATTCTGCTTAACGAAAATGCAAGGTACGAAAACCATGTAATGAAATCATATATTGACATGCTAGATGTTAATAATGTAAAGTTATAATATATATATATATAAATTATATATATATATATATATACATATAAATATATATATATATAATAAATAATATATATATATATATATTAATGATATTATATATATATATCAATAATATATATATACTATATTATATAAATAATATACATATAGGGGCGATAAAATTTTTGGCCCATGGGCGGCCTAGAGTTAGTAAATTTGCGGGCCTGTATATATTAATATATATATATATAATATATATATAATATGATATATTATATATATATTATATATATATATTATTTTATATATATATAAATATATATTAATATATATATATATATATATATAATATATATATATATAATATATATATATTGTAATATATATATATATATATATATAGTATATAATATATATATAATTAATATATTATATATATATATATATCATGTATATATATATATATATTATATAAATATTAATAATAATATATAATATTATATATATAATTATAATTAATATATAATAATTATATATATATATATATTATAATATAAATCTCACTTCTCTTCCTAAATTTTAAAATAATTTCTTTTTAAACAAAATTACTTTATATGCAACTTATGTAATTATTGAAATAAGTTCTTCTTTAAAATAAAACTTCATGCAAGTAACACCATCATTTGCTCGATGTCCTTAGATCCGATTTTAATTTTTAAAGCAGAAAAATATCTTCTCAAATCATCACTTGGGCTAGGAAGGCAAGCTGAATTGTGCAGGCGGATCTTGAAAATTTTAATGAGAAAAACTTGACTGCCTCATTTAACTGTAAATTTGATTTCCGGATCAATTTTTCATTTATTCCGATCTAATGCCTTAACTGGGAATTTCTACCTTTAATTTTCATATAAGATTTTTAGGTGAATGTCTTTACTGGTATGATTGTCTTTTTTAATTTTTCCAACGCATTATCTGGCATTGCTCCAATTTTACCAATTATCTGTCTAAATTTGACTTCTTTATCTCATCTGACAAGTTACCTCAAGAAAGGATTTCCTGAAATGCTGACTATCTGGACTCTTTTCAAGTTAGTGTATCATTTTAAGTCCCTAGTTTCACCAAAGAGCACCCATAGCTTGTTTATATTAGATTCTTCAGTTCTTGAGGAAAATTCTGAACAAAGATGGACCCGACCAAAGTATTTCATATTTCAGTTGAACCATTCTTTCCCTTTCTTTTTAATGGGAATATTTTAGTCATTTTTCATAAAAATATCCTTCCCTAAAAAATATTTTCCTTGACAGTCAAGTCTTTTGATTGAGTATTTTTGTTGTAAAGTGATGGGTGTTTAATTAATTCTTTGAGGGTTCGATTTGTTCCCACTGACTATCTGAGAGAGAAAGTTCAGGAGTACCGGCCAACCCATCCATACTACTACTATTAATCTGTTTAGTTGCAGAAGGCTATATCGAGCATAAAGAACATGTACTCCCCCAACGTCTCTTTATCTAAGATTGCCACTTTTCCAGCTTGACGCTTTAGAACTTCCATTAATTTTGGGGTACGTTCTGCTTTTGCTATTTGTCTCGCCTGGCTTATAAGATTTGCTGTATGATTATTGTGGAGACCATCACGCACTATCTAACTGTAAAGTATGAACTCTACATCTCTTGTGTGCAATGTTAACGTCATCGGAACATAGTCTATTTTTCATTAGTTTTATTCAATGTTCATTCTGAAAAAACACAACTATACTTTTCCTCATTTTGCATTCAATAAAATCAGTAATCACATTTACCGAGCTTCCTGTTCCTCATCCTCATCGTCCTTATTTAATTTTTCATGCGTTATCCGTAACTAAGCTAATTACTTGCCTCTTGTTATTTCGAACTTTTAAAACGTCAGTAAAAAATTCTTGGATATATTCGCTGAAATGTTTAGTATATTTGGTATCTTTTACAGCTAACGTTTATAGAAATATGTTTTTATATTCTTCGTCCACATTACATATATTATTGGACCAAAATAAATTTGCCTTGCCCATGTGTAAGTATCCATTTTTTAAATGCCACGAAACGTCCCTTAAGCATATTTAAGTTACTTTTTTTTGCTTATCGCTTCTTCTAGAACTTATTTTTTATAAATAATTTTCCCGGCTAAAGGGACTTCCAATTTCGAAGCCATGTCTCCACATAGTGCTTCAAATCCTGGTCTTTAACGATCATTTTAATCAATTGTATTTTGAATTTTTTACTTGACATATATATAACAAGTTTTTGGAAACTGAAAAAAGTTTCCACTTTAGTCTGAGTTTTGAATTAAGTTTATCTGATTACCTTTTAAATTTGCTTTCACCATTCTTTTTTTAAACAAATGCAGGAATGTTTGGATTGAGAGGCGTTTTTAAATGTCGCTTAATTTTAAAGGATCCAGTTTACATGTATTGTGACCCCATTGAGTAACTGGTAGTTAGGTAAACCCTTTCGTGCATGATCGAACTGACTGCTTTCCATCAATTGTGTAAACATTTCACATTTGGACAAATTTGAAAAGTACCTTTTTACCTTCAGGAGGTGAGTAATATTTCAAGTTAACATGATGTGTTTTTGATTTTTTTAGTTGACATGATTTTTCTAAGGATATTAAACAATTAATTAAAGTTATCTATAGAAGTACCGAACCTTTTTTTTATTATTGGAATTAATAAATATTACATAAACAAATTTCTGAAAAAGAATATATATATATATATATATATATATATATATATATTATAATTATATATATTATATAATATATATATATATATATATTATATATAATATTATATATATATATATACACTGTATATGGTATAATATAAATATATCATTATAATATATATATATATATATATATATAAATATATATAATATTTAATAATATATATATATATTAATATATATATTATATATATATAATAATATATATATATTAGTGATGGGGAAACGATTAATCGTCCATCGTTCATCCGTCATCGGACAAAACTCGGGCATATTTTTTTCAATCGTTCATCGTCATCGTTCATCGGCAATTTGCCGATTGATTTTGCCGACTTAACATTGGAACAAAATATTCAAGAATTTTTGGATATTAATTTAAAAACTCAATAATATATTATATATATTATTATACTATTAATATATATATATAATATATATATATAGTAATATATATATATATATTAATATTATATAGTATATATATATATACTATAATATAAATATATATATATATATATATATATATATATATATATATATATATATATATATTATAATATATAATATACTAATATATCCTATTTCCTACTATATATAAATTATTATATATAAAATATATATATATATATATATATATTATTATATATATATATATTAAATATAATAATATATATATATATAGTATATATATATATATAGTATATATATATAATATATATATATATAATATACCCATCTCCAAATGTATGGGAGATTCCAGTGGCCTAATGGTTCGCCTTTCGATTCTGCGTTTAATCCACACTACATCCTCCAGATCCAAACATCATTTGAAGAGGACCACCTCTTTATTCACATTATCATATACACAATACTTATATCCACACCACTCTTATAGACACATCTTTACAGACATCGCCTATCCCCTTAAATCCCTTAGTGTGGGGGAGAAAACAATTGCCGACCATCGTAATGTCTGCTTTTCGTAGAAAGGGCACTATAGTGATGTGGTAGTTGGGTTGGCTGCCCATTACCACTTATCTTTTGCCAGGAATGCTAATGC
Source organism: Trachelipus rathkii (assembly GCA_015478945.1). NCBI lineage: Eukaryota > Metazoa > Arthropoda > Malacostraca > Isopoda > Trachelipodidae > Trachelipus > Trachelipus rathkii. The sequence continues at coordinate 4,403 of JABUQX010011578.1, read as the reverse complement.
ATAGCTCAGAGAAGGTCGTGATCGGCGTAAACGGAAAAAATATCTTTTCAGGCGAAAAATGTATTGCCAGAATGGATACATGGAATGTCAGAGGATAAATGTTGAGGAGGAAGGAGAGAGTAAGGATGCTATTTAGAAAGAGGCAAAATTTGTTTCTGCTGTGACTGAAACAAGATGGAAGAAACGGTGAAAAATGAGTGATGTGGTCGTGGAAATGTGTTTGTGTTTTTGGTGTTGTTAAAGGAATGAGGGGTGTGATAAGAAAGATTTGCAATTCTGATGAGCGACTTGTGGTAGAAGGAGCAATATGGTAAGATTTTTGTGTGTGTGAGTGGCTAGATTCTAAAAGTGAAATTTAAGTTTTGAAATAGAGTAAAAGTATGTGTGGTTGCGCCATTATGGTCCATCTTGAGTGGTAATTGTTGAGAGTGGCGATTTTCTTCGGAATTAATCTAAATGATGTTTTGGATGGGGATGAGATAGGGGATTCAGTTCATTTGCCACATATCTGACCCACCCAAAGGATATCTTATTTTACAGTTGCACCAACATATTCACAGTCAGAAGCCCTATTCAAGGAGGGGATGTAGTACGCACTCAAAAGTTCACTCTTTAGCGCAAATTAAGCAGATGAGGCACAGACGCAGGCTTTAAAGTGAGGGAGATTAAATACAGCAGGACATGCAGAAGATGGAAGAGAGAATTTCACAGAACAGAGGTGGCGGGAAAGAAGGATAGCACCACAGCGACTAGCCTGGAGTTACCAATATCACACAAATATCAACACAGAGATACAGCACTGCCTTGTGCTACGGGGGCGTACGTAAAAGGTGTGGTTGTACCGCGCAAATGATAAGTCCCTCGAGCATTGCCAGCTGGGTGAGCTAAAGAATAGAGATAAAAGCACCAACCAAGAACAGTTTATAAGCCTTTTTGCCCTTTGAACTCTGACCCTATCCTATAAAGCCGGTTAAACATGAGGCTTTTTCCAACCCCCAATGATATGAGGAGCAGTATCCATACATAGTGGCGGCATTGAGCCCTTGTGATATAGCTGTTAGCAACTGAGAAAGAGGGAAAAAAGTCTCAGCAGTCTACACAGAACTCCCAGTTGCCTGTTGAGGCCGCCCTTAGCAACCGTGTGACATGGAGGTTTTCCAGACATTTTTTTGTTGTTATTGTTAAGGCCAAGGATGTTTTATATTGTCAACAGGAGAGATGACGAGAGAACCGTCGAAAAGGATAGGAAAGTCTAGAATGCGGGTTTTAGAGAAGGAGATTCATTAAGGTTCGGTTTTAAAGGAATTGAATTTCACAAGGTTTCGACGACCCCACCCGGAAATTCTATCCAGAACAGCGAGAATAGAATAGGAAAGATTAATGACGAGAGGCAATTCTAGAGTAAAAGAGGAACAGAACTGAATGAGTGAAGAATTGAAGGGTCGATCACGGTATTATGAGTGAATAGAGTTAGATGCGCAGGTGAGAAGATTATTAATGTGAAAAGTAGGAATAAATTATGAGATAAGACAGAACCCTGGGAACACCACTATTGACAGAAAAAAGAAGAAGTCGCCCATCAACCACAGCCGATATTAAGCGACTTGAAAGAAAGCTAGACCATAATTAAGCAAAGAGGGAAAAGAGGAAACCCAAAGGAGGGAGCTTGGGAGCAGTGACGCGGCCATACCCGGTTCAAATTCTTTTGATATGCAAGGCCGCCCACCACGCAAGTCTCCCGTAGTTTCCTAAGAAGCTGAAAACCATAAATCGCAGTTAGAATAGGAAAAGCTAACTCGCCAGAATGAACCTGAGCGGCTGATATAAGCGTACTGGCTATCGGAAAGAAAGAATTGGTTTTCCAGATAATCTAAAAGTTCAGAGTTGAGAACGGGTTTTCAAAAATCTTAGATAAGAATCACAGTTGAGGCTTATAGCAAGATAGTTGAGGATCGAGCGGCCTATCCTTATTTCGGAATAGGTTGGACATGATGCGAGCTACCAACATTAGAGGAAAGTGCTTAGTATTGAGACATAGGGAAGATAGCTTGAACGAGGGGCGAGGGATGGCACGGAAGCCACACTCCACTACAAAAAAACTTTGGGAGGGAAAATGCAATCTGGGCACCGTCTTCCTATCCTTCATAGATTTCAGGCCTAGCACCGATCAAATGTGAATCACAGGCAAATAGACAGATAGGACACTTGAGGAGGAGAAGGAGGAGATAAGAGAAATGCCAGAATCAGTCTAGGGTTGAGTCTTAGTGGAAAAATAAGAGGCAAAAGGATTGGCAGCTTTTCAGTTTGAGAATTTAACAACAGAAACCATCAGAGGAAAGGGAGATTTACAAGAAAGTTGCATAGAGATGTTTTAATGGCCAAGATTCTCTCAGAAAAGATAGTCATGTAGGTAGAACCAAGGAAGTATAGCGTTCACTTTCGTTTGAATGAAAGCCCGCATAATTTGCTCGATCGAGAAGTATCCCTGCACGATTTCTAGACGAATGAAAAATTGGATGAGATGATTGGGACGAGAATCTTTTCCAACCCCCGATAATCGCACGTCTCTAGCCTGAATGTGGCCAGATGAAACAAGCACGATCGAACCATGGTTTATGAGGGAGAGAAAGATTTAGTTGAAGGAAGGATGACTGCTATGTAGTCCCATCACGATACAGCTTCCCTCCTTATCTTATTAAATTTAATAATCCATCATATTCCTAACTGAGGTAGCCTATTAGCTATCATCTGCAACTTTGGAAACCTACCATTTAAGTCCTCTTAGGTCTAATTACTATTTATATACATATATGTAAAGAACAAACCATCTGACCTAAAAATCGTTACGGACCACAAACATATCTCCTCATTTCCATTAATAAAAATACTTTTCATATTACATCAATTATACTATATTTTAATATTATTATATTATTATTATTATTATATTATTATTATTATTATTATTATATTGATATTATTATTTTAATTATTTATTATTATTATTTATTATATATTATTATTATTATATATGATTATATATATTATTATATATATTATTATATTATATTATTAAAATTATTATTATTCATTATTATTATTATTATTATTATTATTAATTATTATTATTATTATTATTATGTATATTATTTATTATTATTAAAATTTAAAGGACTTAAGGAATCAAAAAATTATGATCGCTGAAAATAATTCGGAGTTGAATCCGACCTCCCCTGCTACAGCCTTGATATATATATATAATATATTATATATATATATTATATCAATAAATATATATATAAATATATATATAATATATATTATACATATATATATTATATATATATATATTATATATATATATATATATATTATATATATATATATTATATATATATATATATATTAATATAATATATATATATATATACAGTGAATGGGCATCGATACAAAAAAATTTGCTTAAGCGATACCGATACATATCGATACACAAAAATTTACTTTAGCGATACCGATACACAGATACTTGCTTACCTTCTTTAGCGATACCGATAACGATACATGTATCTAGATACTTTAAAACTAAATATTGCAAAATAATAGGTATATAATAATATATATAATATAATAATATATTTATATATATATAATATATATTATAATATATATAATATTATAATAATAATATATATATATATATATATATAAATATATATATACCGGAATAATAAATAATATTATATATATATAATATATAGTATAGTATTAATATATATATATATATATATACTATATATTATAATATATATATATTATTATATATATATATATTTATATATATATATAATATTAATATATATATATATATATAATAATTATATATATATATTATAATATATATATAATATATTATATACATAATATATATATATTAGTATATATATATATATATATATATATATATTATAATATATATATATATATATAATATATATAATATAAATAACATATATACTATATATATATATATATATATATATATTAATATATTATATATATATTATATAATACTATATAAATAATATATATAATATATTTAATATATATATAATATATAGTATATAAAAATAATATATATACATACTATAATATATATATATAATATATATACTACTATATATATATTATTAATATATATATACTAATATATATATATATATATAAATAAATATATATGATATATATTAGATTCTATAATACCAAAAAAAGATTAGGAAACCTGATTTTTTTCATACACTGAATTTCCTTTTAAAATATACCAAAACTGGTTAAACATTTTCATCAGGAGGAATGAATATGACCTGCCAAACTGATGAGTCTTTCTACTGGTGCTGATGATGGTA
>JABUQX010011577.1:10000-22500 GCA_015478945.1 Trachelipus rathkii | reverse complement strand
TTATTATTATTATTATTATTTTTATTATTATTATTATTATTATTATTATTATTATTATTATTATTATTATTATTATTATTATTATTATTATTATTATTATTATTATTATTAATTATTATTATTATTATTATTATTATTATTATTATTATTTATTATTATTATTATTATTATTAATTATTATTATTATTATTAATTATTATTATTATTATTATTATTATTATTATTATTATTTCAAAAAACCTTCCTAACATTTTCATTAATTTCTTCAGGCACAATTCTTGAATAAAACAAAACAATTGCCTTCTGAAATAATCCAAGCTTTCGTCCGCTCCCGGTGGACATTTTCAAGGATATGACTTTATTTTATGAACAAAGCAAAAATTAAACTCAAAATATTACAATTATTACAAATATAATAAGTAAGATTAAAACTAAAATTTAAAATATACGAAAAATAAATGTGAAGTTGATAATTTAAATTGTGTCTTTTTTCTTTCTTTCTTCTATGTAAAAATATTTAGGTAATCGGACATTTCGTTATATTTTATATTGATGTCCGGTCTATGCTTTCTTATAAGAAGGGACTCCGCCAGCCTAAGATCTGAAAATTCCCTCTTCTTAATCAAAATTTTGAAGTAATTTACTATTTCATTATTGTGTAATTTTTTATGTTCTTCCTGCATATATGGTGGTGTATCTTACTTGGTTTGTACCTGTGCTGCAACATACGCTGCCGAAGGGTATTTGTCGTATAACCAATGTAAGGCCACTTACATTGGTTATCACGACAAATTAATTATTATATTACGTTTGTACACTCGCCAGCAGATGGTACATCATCAAGAGCACTAAAGCAAGAAGACAACTTTGTTGGCTGATAATAACTTCTAATAGTGATTGGTTCATTATTTTTCCCTTTGATATGTTTCTTTAAAATGATTTTCAATCTTGATTCCTCTTCCTTTATTATTATTATTATTATTTTAACATATGATTTTGCTGCTTTTTCAAGCCTCCTAAATGTATTTCTGTCTACAAAAGAAATTTTCTTTAGTATTATCCTGGAATAAAATAAAACTATTGATTTAATAACATAGCAAGCTTTCGTCTACACTTCGGACATTTTTCATAGGAATAGTTTTATTATTAATTATTATTATTATTATTATTATTATTATTATTATTATTATTATTATTATTATTATTATTATTATTATTATTATTATTATTATTATTATTATTATTATTATTATTATTATTATTATTATTATTATTCCTGTTATTTTTGCAAGACTTTTCTAAATTCCTAAAAACCTTCCTAACACTTTCATTAATTTTCTTCAGGACAATTCTTGAATAAAACAAAACAATTGCCTTCTGAAATAATCCAAGCTTTCGTCCTCACGGTGGACATTTTCAAGGATATGACTTTAAATTTATGAACAAGCAAAAATTAAACTCAAAATATTACAATTATTACAATATAATAAGTAGATTAAACTAAAAATTTAAAATATGAAAAATAAATGTGAGTTGATAACTTTATTGTGTCTTTTATCCTTCTTTCTTCTATGTAAAATATTTAAGTATGGACTTTCGTTATATTTTATAATATTGATGTCCGCTATGCTTTCCTTATTATAGAAGGGACTCCCGCCAGCCCTAAGATCTGAAAATTCCCTCTTTTTAATTTAGTATTTGAAAGTAATTTACTATTTCATTATTGTGTAATTTTTTTATGTTCTTCCTGCATATATGGTGGTGTATCTACTTGGTTTTGTACCTGTGCTGCAACATACGCTGCCGAAGGGTATTTGTCGTATAACATGTAAGTGGCGTTACAACCACTCTCAATTGCAATGGAATTGTAATAACGACGTTGTAAACACTTCGCCAAGCAAGATGGTTACATCAACGAGCAACTAAAGCAGAAGACAATTTGGTTTGGCTGATAATACTTCTAATAGTGATTGGTTCATTATTTTTCCCTTTGATATGTTTCTTTAAATGAATTTTTCAATCTTGATTCCTCTCCTTTTATATTATTATTATTATTTTAACATATGATTTTGTTGCTTTTTTCAAGCCTCCTAAATGTATTTCTGTCTACAGAAGAAATTTTTCTTTAGTATTATCCTGGAATAAATAAAACTATTGGATTTAATAAACAGTACCAAGCCTTTCGTCCGACACTTCGGACATTTTTCAACAAATAAATTTTTTTTTTTTATATTTTTAACTTCAAAACTGCGATAATCATTTCCATTCTTTGAAATTGTGAACTAAAAATAAAAAAACAAATTAATAATTTTAAAGGTTAGAAAAAAGTTAACCTACGTTGACTTTTTGGGTTATTTAAAAACGTTAAAAAATTAGAACATTTCATTAATATTTTATGTTTAATTACTGGTTTTATGTTTCCTTAGAGCAAAGACTCCCAGAGGCGCAATTTCTAAAAATCTTCTTTCTTGTTTTATGATGGAGAAGCCCTCTTTTATGCCTGTTATCGGGATTTTTGTGGTGTTCTTCTTAATATGTTGAAATATTTTACTCGGCTTATACTTATGCTGCGACATTCTCATGTTGAGGGTATTCGTTGTGTATCCAATATAAGCGGCGTTACATCCACTTTCAGAACATTGAAATTGGTACACAACGTTACTACTCTCACCATCCGAAATCGCTTCACGAGTAGAGAAGCACGAGCTCAGTTTCAATGGCTTATAGTAAGATCTTAATATAATCTTCTTCCCGTCTTTTGCTTTAATATGTTCTTTCAAAATTAATTTTAATTTGTTTTCTTCCTCTTTTTTTTCTGACTAATATTTTCAGTTTTATAATATACTAAGAGCTTATCTTTTTCATTTTCATTGATAGTGTTGGCGAATAAATTATTTAAAGTGTGCTTTATAGTTTTTCTCTATAATATACTGGGGGAAGTTATTGTTTATCAGATTCTTTGTTATTCTTTTAATTTCTAAATCAAAAAGGGTCCAATCAGACGATATCTTAAACGCTCGGTGAACTAAAGTCTTTATGGAAGCAATTTTGTAGTTTAGAGGAGTGAAGGAGTCGAAATTCAAGTATGTTCTTTTATCTGTAGATTTAACGTAGACACTTCTATCAATTTTTCCATCCTTTTTTATTTTTATTGTTATTGTCTAAAAAATTAATTTAGTTATTTTTTTGCCCTTTCAAAAGTAAATTTTTTAAACCACTGAGATCTTCTATTTTGGATTTGAACTCTTGAACATGTTCTGGGTCGTCTAAATATTACAAAGGTGTCGTCTCGTATCGAAATGTAAATTTAGGATTGACATGGGGCGTTTTTCATTAAATTTTGTTTTTCTACTGATGAAATGTAAGAAATCATGCAAAAAGTATCAAGCCGAGTAAAATATTTTCAACATATAAGGAAGAGACACCACAAAAATCCCGAATAACAGCATAAAAGAGGGCTTCTCCATCATAACAAGAAAGAAAGATTTTTATGAATTGCGCCTCGGGGAGTCTTTGCTCTTAAGGAAACATAAACCAGTAATAAACATAAAATATAATATGAAATGTCTAATTTTTTAAACATTTTTAAATAACCAAAAGTCAGCGTAGGTTAACTTTTCTAACTTTTAAAATTATTTATTTTGTTTATTTTTTTTGTTATTAGTTTTAATAATATTTATATTATCAAAATTGTTAAAATATAAAAAAATAAAAACTATTCCTTGAAAATGTCCGAAGTGTACGAACGAAAGCTTGGTATTCAAATTTATATTCAATGTTTTTATTTTAATTCCAATGAATATTAAAGAAATTTTCTTCTGTAGAAAGAAATACATTTAGGAGGCTTGAAAAGCAGCAAAATCTTATGTTAAGAAATAAATTGCTGATATTGAGTTTTTGAAATATTATTATTATTATTATTATTATTATTATTATTATTATTATTATTATTATTATTATTATTATTATTATTATTATTATTATTATTATTATTATTATTATTATTATTATTATTATTTTATATTTTTTTATTATTATTATTATATTATTTATTATTATTATTTATATTATTATTATTATTATTATTATTTACTTTCAGTTCAATGAAATATTGCGTAATGTTAACTCAATCTCTCAAGTTTTTTCTTAATGTTATTATTATTATTTATTATTATTATTATTATTATTATTATTATTTTATTATTATTATTATTATTATTTTATTATTATTATTATTATTAATTAATTTTATTATTATTATTTATTAATTAATTATTTATTATTATTATAAGTATTAATATTATTTTATAAATTATTACTGTTTAAGAATATTATTATTCTTCTTGTTTTTATTAGTATTATTTTTTTATTATTATTTCTTATTATTATTATTATTATTATATTATTATTATTATTATTTATTATTATTTATATATTATTAATTATTATTATATTATTATTATTATTATTATTGATTATCATTATTATAATTATGTATTAATTATTAATTAATGATTTTTTTCGTATTTATTATTATTATTATTATTATTATTATTATTATTTTATTATTATTATTATTATTATTATTATTATTATTATTACTCATATTATTATTATTATTATTATTATTATTATTATTATTACTTTTCATTTTGATCGAGTAATAATTATTATTATTATTATTAATTTTATTATTATTATTATTATTATTATTATTATTATTATATTTATTATTTATTATTTTATTATTATTATTATTTTATTATTTATTATTTATTATTATTATTCATAATTATTCTATATTATTATTATTATTTATTATTATTATTATTATTATTTATTATATTATTAATTATTATTATTATTATTATTATTTTATTATTATTATTATTATTAATTATTAATTTTATTAAATTATTATTATTATTATTATATTATTATTAATATTATATTAATTATTATTATTATTATTATTATTATTATTATTTTATTATTATTTATTATTATTATTATTATTATCATTATTACACTATTAACACATATTTTGTTTCTGGGTTGTAATCATTTTTTTCCGTTAGGATGTGATTAAAAATGATTGGAAATACTAATTAAAATGTTTAAACCTTGCTTTTGTGGTTAGTAGAGCGACTTAAATATTGTGAAGGTACAAAATGCAAAAAATTTGCAAAAGTAATGCAGACACCTCATCTTTTGCACATGATTAGTAGCGTTCTTGACGTCACTATCACGTGATACAGACGTGTCAATAAGTTCAACGTTCATTTTCTTAATCAGTTGCATACTAAGCTAGCTACGCATATGATAACCATAGTGTATTAATATAATTATCTGTGTGATAACGTTTTTTTTTTCTCCTTTTTCAGTTATTAAATATGTCGTCTCGGTGTTGTAGACAGGTTGTGGTTGTAGAGTTGGAGTCGGTAATTTTGAAGAGGGTGGAATCGGAGTCTTTAATTTTTCAAGAGGACGGAGTCGGTAACTTTCAAAATAGTAGAGTTGGAGTCAGAAAATTTTGAAACCGACAAAATTGTGAACTGTGATTTTGTGAGTGACTTCAATCACTTCATGCAAGTTCACTGACTTGCGACTTCCACTGCACAAAATGAAATTTGCAAAACTTCGAAGATTTTTAACTGCTGCACCTATGGTTTTTATCAATTTGGAATATATGCTATAAATTCACCTTCCAACCTTATACTGTCTATATTAAGAATTCTGAGAAATAAAGAGTCCATGGTACGAAAAGAATTTCTCTCATTGCACAATGATATTACTACTGTATAGCTGGTGTTTATGTATATCCTATCTACAGGGTATGCTTAACTGAAGTTCACAACAAAAACCTAAATCTGCACTTTGGCAACGTAAGCCATTTGTATTAAAGGGTTGTAAAAAGTTCAAGAAGAAAAGGATGCATCTGGACATAATTAAGACATTAAGACATTAAGAAATATAGAGAGATCAAAAATGTACAAATAACAAAGCCACATTGGGCCCTATCGAGACTGTCGAGTCAACCCACTACCAAACAATCGCTCATGCAAATCCACAAAGCACCCTAAGGTTCTTGTCATTTGTTTGTACTACAAATCTCCCAACCAAATTGGCTTAGTCACAACTAATGAAATATAAATAGATACCCAAACCATCCACAATGCATTAATAACTAAGTTATGGCCACACATGCCATCTAACATCAATAACTATATAACTAAAAACCCGCCAATTTGGCTTCGTCAATATATATGATAGATGATACCCAACCCATCCATAAACGAATCTAACCCTTTCTTAAATGTTGCAATCGAGTCACACTCAACAACCTCCTCTGGCAGACTATTCCAAAATTTAACAACCCTATTACTGAATGCATGCTTTCTTATATCAAGATGGCATGCTTTCTTCTTAATTTTCTTATTATGCCCCCTGGTCACCTGTCCATGTTCTACTATGAAAAATTTATTGGTCTCTGTAATGCAATGTAAAGTGATGAAACTACAGCTGGCCGCCATTACTACCTTTTCCAAGTCATTCTCAGAAACCTCAGAAGATGAGAATTAAAAGCTTCTAGATATTGAAGAGCTTAGTCGAAAGAGTCGACGGATTCAAGAAAAAGGTCAAGATCCTTCCTCACCCTTGTACACAATATTCCATAACTTTAAACAAAATTTCTTTGCTGCACTGAAGGAAGATAAAAAAAAAAGTGCCCATTAGTAAACTATCATTAAATCTACATTGTATAAGCTCTATAATTATCTTTGTGATTGTTCATATATATGAATTATACACTTTCTGCTAAATGTTTTCTCATCATCTTATCTAATAGGGGTACTTTCCTTTTGCACTTATTTTACTTCATCAAATATTGTGCTACATAGTAGTAACAAACAATCTTTTAGATTTTGGAAATTTGGTCAAATATAAAAATCCACATTTCATTCAATCAGCCTTATAGAAAAATAATCTTTCACGATCATAAAAAATGAAAATGGAATAAAATAACTAATACAGCTTCAAAAACGCTATTGTGTTTTGGTAAATACCCATTCACAACATTTAACCTCGTTCCTCTCCATGATTTTTCTCCAAATTTTTCGTTACTAGCAATATTCTTATTACAGAGACTTTAACCATTCCGTTTTTATCCACGATATTAAGCTTTTATTTTGCTCATTATATAGAAAGAAATTATATAAAAACCAAAAGATAGGTCATTCCAAATGAGAAAAAAACATGATTTCCAGTATTTCACTAACCTTATTTCTTCTCCCCGAGCTTACAAAAATAAAAAAAAAAACTTTCTCTTGCCCCTAATTCCTATTAGATTCCTTATGTTATCTTTCTATCTTTTTGAATTCAGATAGGAATTTAATCTAAGTCACTGACAAAATATGTAAAAACCCAGTCGAAAACATTAAATTTTGTAAGGGATGAGTATTTGCTATCATTTAAGTCATATCATTGATGTTACTTTGTGTGTGCATTTCAATATAATATTATAATTATAATAATAAATATAAATAATAATAAAATAATAAAATAATTAATAATTAATAATATAATAATTTTAATAATAAAATAATGAATCAATAAGAAAATTTAATATAATATAATTCTAATATAATAATAATCACCCACCTTCTTTCCCCAGACTGGGGGTAAGTGTGCGTCGTCAAACAGGACAGGAACAGAAAAAGAGTTAGCAGAATATGAACACAAGTGCGAAAAAAAAGCCCATGCCTCACCGCACCTCCATACCTTTAAGCGAGAAGTCACAACAGAAAAATCCACCCTAAGGGCTTCACGGACTGCGAGACTCTCACATATGATCTCGTCAAATGTAGGTTTCATCCTGTGTCCCAGGTGAGCCACAACCATACCCCCTCACAAAAACTCCCGCCATTTCACTCCTATTATACACTTTCTTCTCGCCTCTGCCCAAACTCTCATTCCTCTCCTCCAAGGCATTCCTTTACTGACCAATGCATCTTTTCTTCGGTCTCCCAGCCGGTCGACTCCCAGCACACTCACCACTTTACACCCGCTTAACCAACCGACTATTCATCCTTTCCACATGGACCCAAACCAATCTCATGTACTTTCTTTATTCTCTCATTTATCCTTTCCTTCATCCCACCACACAACTCCCTAAATGCGTTTATTCATTCTTCTCACACCTAAACGCCCTTAATGAAATTGTCCATCTGAACACATTGTACCTTAGATCTATACTTCCTATTCAGACCATAGTCCACTACTATACATTACACAGGTAACAATACACAATATACCCTCATGTAAGACCTTTAGCGCACTCAAGACTTAGTCCCTTTACATCCACCAACGATTTAATTGCACCAGCCACCTTTCTGCCATTCACAACTTTCCTAATACTACTACTACTACTACTACTACTACTACTACTACTACTACTACTAATAATAATAATAATAATAATAATAATAATAATAATAATAATTAATAATAATATATATAATAATTAATAATAATAATAATAAAATATTAATCGCTTTTTTAAAAAATTGCGAGCCAGTTCATTTTAATATTTTTTTTTTATAACAAATGAAATAAAACAAACGTGGTTGATTTCACTTGGTTATATGTGTGTGGAGGAGCCGATCGTGGATAACTTTTCTTGTATAAAAAGTCTTTTTTAAAGGACATTTGTAAATAAAATTGCAAAATATAGATTGATATTAGGAACATTCTACTTAATATCCCTTAAATATGTCTATACATTTACTAGTTATCCCTAATATCTAATAAATTTAAATTACAATCATGTAACTCAATTTTTTGTTATCAGTTGACCGAAAAGGTAATTGACTTAAAGCATTTTTCATGTGTACCTTCGTGTTTTCATGATATTTTGTGGCTTACTTTATAAAATTGTCAATTTTCTGGCATAATTTGGTTTATGTGCGTCCAAAATTGCATGAAATTTGCACCAACAATTGCGTCTGATATTCTTTGATTCCACTGCAAAGGAAATTTCATTCATTTTAGTGGTTTTCGAGATATTTAAAATTTAGTGGTTGACACTACCCCGCTTTGTTATATCATTTTTGAAACTCATCGATTCGTAAAGGTACGCATTTTTGATTACATATGGGTACCAATTTTCATCTCAAATTCCAATTAATATATATTATATAATATATATATATGATTATATATATATATATATAAATATATATATATTACATAGATATAAATATATAAACATACTTTATAATATATATATATATATTATAATATATAATTGAAAAAATAAAAAAAAGGTTTAAATTTAATCGGTAAAAAAAACTACGTAACTTCAACATAAACCTTACTTAACAGATCATAACCTCACTCTAACGTTAATTTATTTCTATATTTTATTTATTTTTATTTTCACTTTTCTTTGCTTTAAAAAAAAAATACACGCTTCTGGCACCATGCGGGCATTGTTTACATTTTTGTTTCGAATAACGTAGTTGTTTATTTTAAAAAAAACTTTTACTTAAGCCTGAACTGGTGGAAAGCAGATAACCCACATGAGCCATATATATATATTATTATATATATATATATTTTATAATAATATATATATATATATATAATATATATTATATATATATATATATATATATTATATTATATATATATATATATATATATATATATATATATATATATATATTGATTCTTTTTTCTTTTGCTAGTAATTACTCATTTTCATAGTAACTTTTGATGAAAAGAAATGTTTACATAATTTTTACGGGAATGTTTATTCGTATTAGATTTTGAGTTGTTTAAATGTAGAACGTTACATGAATGTTCAGCATAAGCGTTTGAAGGTTTATAATTTTTAGAATGTAGTTATTAAAACATTGAAATTATTTGTAATTTACATATCGTAATGATAATTCTAAAAATGCAAGCTAATAAACGAGTATTGATTTAACAGGTCTTTCAATTTTTGCTTCAAAGATAGAGGATTATTATTTCAGATGTCGGGTCCTCCAACTTTCTTTTACTTTTTCATAAACTATTTACTTACTTATATTTCTTTGTTATTTCTTTATTATAAAAGTTTATACTCTAATTTATTAAAAATATTCCATATCAGGAATCAACACATTTAAATATAGCCTGTAAAACTATATATTTAAAAATTTATTTATACAAAGACTAAACTATATTAATAAACTAGAGCATATTCGTCCACTCTCTCGAAAGCATCTTCTACAACTAATAAAACTGATAAAATGTGAGTCGGAGATTGACAAGAATGTAAAAGAGTGGATCACACCTAAAGACCTATACTCCCGCACTCCTTTGGAAACTAGAAGGAATTATATAGAGCAATAAGACACATTTGCAACCCATGTATTAAAGTTTGAAATAACATTAGATTAAATTTTTGTGCAATATTTAACAACTACATATTATTAAGAACGACAGAGGAAGGAACCAGGTCGGGGACACCTGGTGGATGTCCGCCTTAAAGGGAAACTCAATTGGGTGCTTTAAACTGTTCTTGAACTCAACTCTTTTTGGTGTGAGGGATTAGCTCACTGCGTAAAAGCATCGAGCATTATTGTCCTCATTTCGCACAATGCTGGTGGTTCAAATTTCCGGAGAAGGCAGTAATTCGTTACCTTCCCACCTTATATGGTCTTTGTTTAAGATCTAAATTATAAATTGCGATTATGCAATATATTTAACAACTATAACTATTAACTATATTATTAAATATATATAATATTATAATATATATAATTATATAATAATATATAATTATATATATATATATAATTATAATATATATATTATATATAATATATATATATATATATAATTATTATATTGATACAATTCATTCTTGTTTATTTATTTATTAGAGTTCTGAATTATGGAATATTCCTTGTTAATATAACTCCTCTTCAGGAAGAGATATAATTGGTGTAAATTGAAAAAGAGCTTCCCTTCATGGATATCACTCTTGAATTGTAAAGAGTAGCGTTTTAGGTTTTAATTGTTATTACTTGTGCATAGAAATTATTTAGCTGTTTCATTTAAGAAGAAACTACAAATTTTCATAGGATATAAGTAAAGTTCTATAAATCAAATAGATTATTTTTAGCCCCTTTAATGACAATGCATATTTAAAATCTACAAGAATACAAAATCTCTTTTATATATATATATATATATATATATATATATATATATAATATATATTATGATATATATATTATATATTTTTATTTTTTATAAAATATATATATTATATATATAATTATATATATATATATATATATATATATATATATATATATATATAAGGATATTAGGTGTGTTTTCTTATAAATTCTATCGATCTCTTCCAGGCATCTTCTGCAGCTTGCGTGTGTTGATATCCGTTTCCTCCCCAAACGATTGTTACCTTGAACACTCTGTGGAATGATGCCCATGCATGAGGCGCGTAAGGAGACTCAAGAAGATGACCTGCACCTTCGTATTTAACGATCTGAAATGGAAGTTAAATTGAAAATCACCTTTTCAACCACTGTTCAAAAAATTAAATAATATATTATTAGTTATGTAATTCTAAAAGCTGAAATATGGAAAAGAAAATTGTTTGCAATTATTAGTGGGTGTTATGAATTTTGTATATATAGTAAGTACTAGTACTTTTATTAGTACTAGTACAATATTAGTAATATTATTAGTAATACTTTTAGTACTAGTGCTAAATACAATTTACCAATTCCTAAATATTCCAAAATGGAAAATAGATAGCAATTTTTTAATATCATCACCATTTTCATAGCATAATAAATATCAGCTTATTATGAGCATTAGTATGAGTTATAACAGTAATTTCAAAAGTGGTGAATAGCAACCAAGGGGGTCTTTGGACAATTTTGAAATGATTTGTAGTTTTCTTAAGTTGAAATCAAGATTATTATTGCCTTTTGATATCAACTCCACGGCCCTCCCTCCTCTCAATGACTCTCTTAAGAGTAAGAAAAATTCTACGGTAATGTTATTAATATTTTGAGAGAATTGTATACAACGTTTCAAATTTAAATGCAAGCATAATAATAATTCTTAACTTCTTTAAAAAAATGATTTTTTAAATACTATTTTAAAAGTTAATAAATGCTTCTCAATTTTGGTACTTCGAAATTTTTCTTTCTTTGACTATAGAAGTGAATAAAAAAATATTGAGGAACAAAAGTTAAAAATAAAATGTCGGATATTTTCTCCATTTACAAAAAAATAAAAAAGAAAAACGTAGATTGAAATTAGCTTCATTAATTTATTTAGCCATTATTATATCTTCTTAATTAACTTAATTTAAACTTTTTTCTTACGTAACTAGAACATAATTATATATATATATATATATATATATGTGATGTGTGTAGTGTGTGTGTATGTGTATATATATATATATATATATATAT
>JABUQX010011577.1:0-5000 GCA_015478945.1 Trachelipus rathkii | reverse complement strand
GAAGAAATAAAAACCATTAAGCAGAAGATTGCTATCTCTCAGGAACCACAATCAAGAATTTTTTTAAATTAATTAAGATTTGTCAACACCAATCCTCCTCATTTGAATCATTTAAAATAGGTAAAAATATGTATATATTTTGTTATATATATATATATATATTATATATATATATAATATATATATATAATATATAAATAATAATATAATATATAATATATATATATAGTA
Source organism: Trachelipus rathkii (assembly GCA_015478945.1). NCBI lineage: Eukaryota > Metazoa > Arthropoda > Malacostraca > Isopoda > Trachelipodidae > Trachelipus > Trachelipus rathkii. Next base: position 4,769 of record JABUQX010011577.1, on the reverse strand, counting down.
TAGGTGACAACTGACGGCCAAGGTCACGGCCAGAATGTTGCAAATCAATGTGCAAATGTTGCAAAGCAACATTTGTGCAACATGGTTTTTTCAAGCTTGACGTTCAAGGTTAAGGTTTTCAGGTCGGTGCAGACCGAATTTAAGTCTGAAGACCGACTTCGAGGTTCAGAGCCTGAACTCAAGGTCGTTTTAGCCCCAAAAGGGGGCGGAAGCCCCTCAAAAGGGGCTTTTGGTTCTTAGAAAGGTTTTAAATGAAAAAAGATAATTTTTGATGTTCCAATCGATTATCGTGGAGCGATTACCCTAAATCATTTTAAATCGCTTTCTACGTGCTCGGATGGCATTTAGCACTGAAAATAATACAAAGAAAAATAATTCAATAATTAACATTCGATTAATCGTTGTAGTAAGTCAGCCACCTGCGCGGCCACCCTTTCGCTACCAAGGAATAGAGCTATCGGTCTGAAACTTTGAATATGGTCATTGTGTGTGATAAGCTGATCACACGCAGTTTGGTACCGTAGGTCACCCTAGGGTGCCTGCCCCCTTAGCTCAAGGTCAAATTCGTTTCTGAAAACCGTTAGGGCTTAACGTATCGAAGAAATTGGATGTGAGTTAATGATGACGTAATCTCGTCGGAGGAGGAGAGATTACGTTCCCTGCGTCCCCCCGAAGGAGTAGCCCCGCTAAAAACTTAAAAATGATCTAGAAACTGAAACTTGATGTGGGTTGAGGATCGGGTCGGAGAGGAGACGGAGTTGAGGTCGATTCGGAACGGAGTCGAGGTGTTCGTTTCGGATCCTGAACCCACCGGAGGGCCCCGTGGAAAAAAGTAGAAAAGAAATCATTTCAAGAAATAACTCTGAGAAGAAAGGCAAGAGAAGAGAAGATATCACCAGAATATAACAAGAAATCATAAAAAAGCTGAGCCACTGCGGTGCCGAGTATAAATTCATTTACAGACAACATAATATATCTAGCACCATAATACTAATTTTCTAAGTTATTTAATTTTATGTAGTAAAAATGAACTAAATAAAGAAACACTCAAAAAATAGGGTTGAGTATTTTATTATAATAAGTTTATATTTTCATTTATTACTTTATTTTAAATATATTATATAATTAATTTTACTTTTATATTTTAAATTATCAATTAAATTTAAATTTTTATATAAATAAATTTAAAAAAAATATAAAAATATAAATGATATAAAAAAAAATATACTATATAAAAAAAAAATATCATAACAACAAAAAAATATACACACACAATATATATATACACAACACCTACACAACATACAACAAAACACAAAAGTTCATGCAAAAAAAGCAATACTAAAGGAAATATGATGCGAGAAATAGCTAATAACAGGAAAGATAACATCAGAAACAGATAAAATAACAAATAAAAAACACCACAACAAATAACAACAACACTTTTCCTAAAACAAACTAGCATGTTTGATACATAACATAAATCAAGTTCTTTATCAACAATAAAATACAAAGTCTTGCTCAAAAAAAACAACACTAACAAAAAAACAAAACTATAACAAAACAAACAACTAGTAAACAACACACAGACATAACATATAGACAATACATATACATAAAAAACAAACAAAATACAGTAAGAATAAAATGATAAACAGACACAACAAGAAATAACATGACTAAGAACGAACAACACAAACCAAATAAAACACGAAAAAACTGCTAACTTAACAACACATAAACAACAATATTCAAATACTGTGTTTTACATTAAAACAGTAATATTTAACAAGATTTTCACTCTGATATATAAAATAAAAAACAACACAACACACACACACACATATACAAGTAAACAGAATAAATATATCTAATAAACTGACCATTATCCAGAAAATCAACGCTACACATAAACCTTCTTGATATCTTAAATCACCCAAACAAAATAGACAATAATAAAATATAAAAGAGAAATACATATTAATTAAAAATAACACATAAATACACAAGAGAGATTGAACAAACATTTTACACAATAAAAACACATACAGACAGAAATAATTACACAATAAACACCTCACACAACAGAGAATACAATTAATACATAAGACAAATCTACAATTTTTATAAGAAAAGAACATAAAACAAAACAATTTCATCATACAGATAAAATTGTAGTAAAGCAAGATAGTCATATGGAAATGAGATACAAAGACAAAAGCAGTTATGATATAACAAATAAGACAACAAAAAAACAATTAAATAATAAAACAAAACAAAAATCATTATATTTCACTATTTACGGAATCGGCGTATGCCTCAGAACCGTATTCTGCTATTTCATCTGTTACAAAAAAAAAATAAACTACAATAAAAAATACACACACATAAATACACAAACAAACATACAATGCAAAAGCAATCAATAAGTCTTCAGCTACATTAACACAACAACAAATACATTAACAACAGAAAAACACAATCAGACAAATGAAAAATCACACAAACAAAACAACAACATACAAAATACACCACAAGATACAGAACTCAACCAAAGACAACAAACACACATACAACAGAAGACAGAGGAACAAAAACTCATATACACAGAACAGAATTATCAACAGACAACACACAATTTAAAACAACATATAACACAACAACACAACAACACACATACATATATTATAACACACACACAATGCATAACAAACACACATTACACAACACACAAATACATACAACACAAACAAGAAAGACACAGAGATGCACAGAAAGTAAACATAGAACAAATAACAACCAAAATAAGGTTTGCGACATAAGGACAACAAAAACAAACCCATCTGACACAGGAATACTGAACAATCATATGTTCAGAAATAGTACAGCTCCGATATGGGATAAGTGTGTCCAAGCAACAATAAAAAACAATAAAAAAACAAAAATGCTAAAAACGATAAGTCACAAGAATAAATATTCATAACAAAGATTAACTCAGATAACATAACTATAATTATCATGAATACCAACAGCATAAACAACTTATCCATGAAATGGATAGGCGTATAGACAATACAAAAATAACGATAACAAATATAACATTAATTACCCAAAGAAAATAACGACCAGAACACAATTAATGACTGAAATGATACTACACAGAGAAATTTTCAATCGTCTACTGGTTGATTGTTCAATTTTTAGAAATAATCTACCAGAATATATATAAATACTTTAAAAATGTATAGAAAGAAACTTTGGAATTGTCCGGTGTTGAAATAGAAAGGGTTAGGCATGCTTTTCAATGCACATGGTTGGAAAAGCAATGTATCCCTAACCATTCAAATTTAATCATAAACAAATTTCGAAATTATTTATTACCTCTTTTTAAAGGGTTTCTGCTGATAAATCTGAACTCGGGTGGGTCAGTTATGATGCATATACGAAACTGATGATCGAAATTTTTCCACCCCATTATGTGGCCAGCACCACAGAGTACTTTTGACCTTAGATTTTCTTCTGCGCAAAATCCAAGTAAGTCTATAAATTGATTTACAAGCGTTTTTTCGGTCTCTAATTTAAAGTTCTGTTCTTGAACCACCAATGTGAGCATACCTGCTCACCTTCCTTATCTGTATACATCACATGTCATCTGGCTTACCAGTAAATAAGGACGCAATTCTATTATTTTCTTCCTTGATCATCATAACCTTTACTTCCTGTATGTCTCGATATCATAGTAACATGCATAAACCCCACCGGACCAGTATCTTTCTTCTTTTAATTTTCTTTTTCATGTAGCATAATATTCGTCTTCTTGCTCGTATAATGTACTGCATGTTTGCAATAAGCTTTGTGCAATGCGTGTTGAAATACCGAACGATCAGTCAGTTTATTTGCTCAAGCAGAGTTTGCAAAATCCTTAATTTTTCTTGCATGTATGATTATCTTGATGTTTTTAAAACAGAATGCATTATAAAATTCACGATTATATCAACGACATTCATGAAAAACGTGATGATCAAACGAGCCTTGACACTTATCGTATAAACACTGTCTACATCCAAATGTTCACAGTCTGAATTTATGACCGCGATATTAGTTCGCTGTGAAAGTTAGCAGATGTCAAAAGATACCGTTCATATCACGGCCTTATGCTTTTGGTATCTCAAAACCATAACGTTTAACTTATCTTCTTTTATAGCATAGTAATGATTTGCTCCATCATGCCTATAATGTATAAAGGGTTATTTCTGTTCTCGTTAGATGGATTATAAAGTATTGTTTACCTTACCTTCAGGACCGAATTACCGACTATGACGGCATTTTTCGACATCTCGATTTTTTCAAAATCCAGTACTATAAAAGAATACTTATATTCCATACCACATTTTTTAGCTAATGCTTCTGTTTAGGTAATTTGTAAGAATGAATATCTTTGACCTTACACATTCTCTCGCTATTTTCCTAAACAAAACGACGGCTTTAAAGGCACAACCTACATTGCCTTTCTCTAGGTGAACTTTACTAATGTAACGATGCTCGAAACTAAGATTTTGTGGCTCGAATGCATTGGTTTCACAGTCATCGCCTTGGCCTTTTGCTAACATGAACACGGTCGCTACTACTTTGTGAATTTGTAAAGGACCCTTGATCACCGGACTGGAAGATCCTTCCAAGCGTCTCATCATCTCTTTCACCCAATATTGTCCAGTAATCCCGCCTAACTGATATTTACATAAATATTTCCGCCGTCAGGCTGACTGATC
>JABUQX010011576.1:37500-40000 GCA_015478945.1 Trachelipus rathkii | reverse complement strand
CCCTGCTTTCGAGATATATGCGGGTTAATTTCTTTAATTCATATATTATATATATATATATATATATATATATATATATAATATATTATATATATATATATATTTATATATATATATAGTATATATATATATATTATAATATATATATATATATATTATATATATATATATATATATATATATATACTATATATATATATATATATATATATAATATATATATTATATATATTATAGGCCAGCCTCTAGAAGACCACAATCCATATTCTCAAAAACTACAATTAATATACAGGAAAAGAATACATTGTTGAATCCTGGTAAAATTTTTAGTAAGTTTAAAAAAAAAAAAAATGTGAAAAAAAAAAAAAATAGATACAGGGAAAAGGAATATATTTTTGGAATCCTTGTAAAAATTTAGTTAGGGTAATATAAAAAATTTGCTATTTTTTTTTTTTTTAGGGAGCTCGAGCCGGCGGGGGACAGAGTATAATATATATATTTTTAAAAGGTATTACAGCGGCAAGTAGGGGCTGAGCGACGGGGAACACATTAGGGGGATGTTTTTCCATACCCCGTAGGGGAGGGGCGGGAGAACCCACGCGACACCCAAATACCAAATACCCCCGGAGAGGGGGGGGAAATAGTCCTACCTCGTAGTTCCCCGGAAGGTCGAGAGACCCCGACTCCTGTCGGTGCGGTATACCCTTGTGGTATTCTTTAGTTAAAAAAAAAAAACTAACTGTACTAGAAAGTTTATTCTGTTTTCAACGAGTACCGTTATAAAAGGTCTCTTAATAGGCTTTTCCTCATATTACTATTAATATTAAACAATACTTTTTTTTTTTTACATTTTCCTAACTAAAAATTTTACCAGGATTTCAAAAATTTGAATCCCTTTTCCGTTTAGCATTGTATTTTTTTTTTTTTTTTATTTTTTTTTTTTTTTTTTTTTTTTTAATACATTTTCCTAACTAAAATTTTACCAGCATTCCAACAATGTATTCCTTTTCCCGGTGGCTATTGTTGTTTTTGAGATATGGATTGTGGCTCTTCTAGGGCTGACCATATATATTATTATTATATATATATATATATATATATAATATATATATAATATAATATATATATTATATATATAATATATATATATATATATATATGAATAAAACTTAAATACAATAAGTAGTTAAAAAATTATATATATATAGTATATATATATATATATATATATATATATATATATATATATATATATATATATATATATATATTATATATATATATATATATATATATTTTTATTATTATTATTATTTTACTTACACTCTTTTTCCCGCTTGAGCGGGGTAGTGGTATGTACAGCCTCTCTCATTCACACCTCCTCTCATCTCGCCCTCACCCACCTCCTCCACCCCACTCTATCTCTCGCCAACACCCTACCCTCTTCCTCCCTCATCCCTCCCCTCCAGCATCTCCTTTATTCCATTCCATCCACTCCTCTTGGTCTTCCGCCCTTCTCTCCTTCCTAATCCCTCCGCCCTCCCAGACTCCTCCTAACCACTCTCTGTTCCTCCATTCCACTAGATGCCCATACCATCTTAGCATTCCCTTCTCCGCTCTTTCCCACCAACCCATTCCTCCAATCACATCTCTCCCTCACCACCCTATTCCTAATCCCTCCCTTCTGCTAACCCCACAAACCGCTCTCAACCCCTCTCTCAAATACTTTCAACTTCTTCCTGGACCTGGCATTCAACCCCACGTGTTTCACACCCATACAACACCGCTGGTACACAAATTTTTCAAACATCTTATCTTAACTTTCTGTGATAAATCCCCCCCTTTCCATAAATTCTCTCAGACTACTCAAAGCTCTCATTCCTTCTCCTACTCTATGTTCTATCTCCTCCTCATCCCTCCCCCTTTACCCAAATCCATCCCTAAATATCTAAAGATCTTTACTTCTTCCAATACACACCCCCTATTCTAACCTTCTGACTCCCCCTCCTCTCTTCCTCTTCCTCAAACACTACACTTTACTCTTACCGGCGTTATTTTAAGCCCCTTTAGTTCACACATTCTCTCAAACTCCCTCACCAAATACCTCAGCCCTTCCGCGTTTCTTCGCCACAAGGGCAGTATCGTCGCAACAATATCATGTTACTTTTCCCTTCTATCATTCCATTCTCAATTCCACCCCTCCCCTCCCCTCCATCCTCTGCAAACACTCTCATAAACAAATTGAAAAGCCACGGTGACATTACACACCCTGCCTCAATCCTCTCACCACCCCAAACACATCTCACTCTCCCCTCCTAACACTCTCACACCACATTCTACTATTCCTATAGAAGGCCCTAATACCTTTACCTAATTTGCCCCCCCACTCCATTTTCCTCCAACACCCTCCACAATTCCCCCCTCTTCACTCTATCATATGCTTTCTCTAAATCTAAAAAACACCCATACACTTTCCTTTTCCTCTCTATACTTTTCTCCA
>JABUQX010011576.1:12500-15000 GCA_015478945.1 Trachelipus rathkii | reverse complement strand
CTAATATTATGAGTTTTTTTGTAAATTTTTTATCAAAAAAGTTTAATTTGGTTCGGAGATAGGAGAGATTCTTCCTTACTGTGATTTCTAAACTGGTGACGGATCTTAGTTTAAATTTTATTTCGTTACTCATCAGTTTGTGCTGGAATCCCTAGTAGAGGTAACTATTGTATATTCTTTTAGAAAATAGTTTAAATCTGATGAAGTTAGGTATAATATTATAGTCTTTACAGCGTTTTAGAAAACTAATATCAAGTTCACAGAGCATTGGTTCTAATTTTATTAAAACCAGATTTTCAATGAATAGCAACGTATATAATATTATTTTAAAGATGAAACGGTCCAGACACCTTAAAACTAATCAAAACTACGGAATGGAATAAGAAGAAATTGGAGAAGCTGAAACATTATATTAGTTTTCTAAAACGTTAAAAAATACTCTTACTCTTGCGTATTCCATATTGATACCTTAAAGTGGCAGATATCATCTTTAGACTATATATTTTATTAATTTTATATACATATATCTTTTGTTTAGTATACCTACTTCAGTATACTTACTTTTACTTGAATAGTCTGTAAAAATTTTATGTGAAAGCACAATGATTATCTTAATTATTATTTTATTATTGTTGCATATTTAATTTTTGTCTTTTTTATAACAAAACAATAATAAACATGTTTTGTGGTTTTTATGGGTTGGGTCCAATTTTGGCTCAGCAGCACCCCATTTTAGTCCCTACCTTACAATGGTCATAAAATTCTTAATTTTCAGCCAATTTTGATGGAAAAAGAAAACCGCAGCTCATTCTGACCTCTAAAAGGTCGTTTTCGAGGGTTTTTCTTTGTCTGTAGTAATTTCTTTTGTATTTGCATTTTTTTTTAAATATCGTTTTTTTTTTGAAATATCGGTTTTTTTTTTAAATATCGTTTTTTTTTTGAAATATCGTTTTTTTTTAAATATCGTTTTTTTTTGATATATCGGTTTTTTTTTAAATATCGTTTTTATTTTGAAATATCGGTTTTTTTTTTTTTTAATTTTTTTTTTTTTTTTTGAAATATCGATTGCAAATCTAATTTTTTTTTCAAAATGAATTCAAACTTAAACTTTACGTAGATGGGTCCATTAACCACAAAATGTACAGATTAGATTATTGATTGTTGACAACAGGTCATAGATATTATCAAATTTCAAACCTTACTTTTTGGGGTTTTGAAAATAAAAAATTGCGATAATTTTTTTTCTTGTAAAACGAATCACATACTACTTAGGATTAAATTTTTCAGAAGCCTTATGTAGTGCGGGGAGGTCACATTTTTTTATTTAGATCATTATTTTGTATATAGAGTAGTTTTAGATTTGTCCTTGGAATAAATTTAAAATAAAAAAGAAAAACATTTTTAAAAAATTTTAAAATAAATTTTTTGTTGAGTATGCAAAAAAATTATCTAAGTAAAAAAGATGTATCCTATCTGACTATATATGCCCTGAAAATTTGATCCTATTCGGATAGGTAAAAAAAAATATATTATTTCATTTTTTAAAAAAAATTTATTTTTGATAAAGTGAAATATTGGCTTCTATTTTTTTCTACTTATATATATATATATATATATAGTATATATATATATATATACTTATATATATATATATATGATTAGTATATATATATAATATAGTGAAATATATGTCTATATATTTTTTTCTATATATATATATATATATATATATATATATAATATTCTATAATATTGATAGCAATTTCAAAATGCTAAAAAGTGAGATGTATTATATATATTTAAAAAAAATTTTCTTGACCTCTTTCACAGCTAAAATTTGACATTGGTCAAAGTTATAGTTTCATAATTATAGATATATTAAATCACCTGTCAAAATAGGCCTTCAAAATTTAGGAAAATTCCTATTGAAAGTTTTTCCGGCACCCCCTAGTTAGCCCGGTGCTTCAACAGTGTCGGAATCCTTAATAAAATCCAAATGTTAATTGTGCCAGATGTAAATATGCCGTTAAAAATTCTTGAAATTTGCATACTTAGTATATTATATATATAATATATTATATATATATAATATATATATATATATATATATATTTATAATATATATATATAATATAATATTAATATATATATATAATATATATAATTATATATATATACTTATATATATATATATAGCATATAGTACTATATAATATATATATATATATTATATTCTATATTATATATATATATATATATATATACTACTAGTATTTACCCTTATAGTATAATTCTTGAAGGCTATTTATTTAAAAAAAAAAATTTGAATTTTTTAATAAATATCAGGTTAGATAACTGTATTAAAATTGGCAGGTACGGATCTATGGCTCACTAACTTGCTCTCAACTGCATTTGAGAACAATCATCAAAAATATCAATTGCAGTTGCTTTTAAGTCTTTACATTTTACATTGTTTCTGACACGCGACATTCTTATTTCT
>JABUQX010011576.1:0-7500 GCA_015478945.1 Trachelipus rathkii | reverse complement strand
ATGTAATTATATGTTGAACATAACACATAATAACGTAATATATATATATATATATATATATATATATATATATATATATATATATATATATATATATATATATATATATATATATATATATATATATATATATATACTATAAAAATATATATATATATATATATTATATATATATATATATATATATATATATATATATATATATATATATATATATATATATATATATATATATATATATATATATATATATATATATATATATATATATTTATATATTATATATATATATATATATACTATATATATATATATAGTATCTTGTGATATTGTCAGGCATGCTACATCAGTGGCATTCCCAACCTTTTGCTAATTTACGGCCACACGCACCTTATTTAAGGCTGTGGAATTTTTGAGGCACCGTTATAATTAATAATAATAATAATTAATATAATAATAATAATAATAATAATAATAATAATAATAATAATAATAATAATAATAATAAATAATAATAATAATAATAATAATAATAATAATAATAATAACAAGAATAATAATAACAAGAATAATAATAATAATAATAATAATAATAATAATAATAATAATAATAATAATAATAATAATAATTAATAATAATAATAATAATAATAATAATATAATAACGAATTAGATTTTAAATTAAAATATCTATAAAACATACCTGTTAAAATTTGAAAGCTGGATTTTGCGGTTTAATCGATTAATGGGAAATTTGTGCTTGATGCTTTGGAGCACAAATATTTATGTTTAATGTCTGAAGTTTGATAATGCCAACAGGCATATTTTTCCTGAAGAATTCAACAATCTATTTCTGTGTGTTTGCAGTTTTATTGTGACCATTGAAGGGAGAAGCTTGTTCACAAAAGTATGATGTTGAAAATGGCAAAAGGAAACTTGTGGCTTTTTCTACTAGGTTAAGATACTCCTTTTGTATGCTAAGCCAAAAAGAAGTCACTGATAAGTTGGTCTTCTCAAGTTTAATTTTCAATAAAGAATCAGCCCAGAGATCATTAAATTCGTCTCCTTCAGTAGCTGTGAAATATAGTTCTTCATCAATATCTGCCATGTAAAATGGGGGAACAATCCACTCAAGATTCTTAACGGAAAGAGAAGGAAGGTACTTATCTACTGCATATTGCAATTTTGATAAATGATCAAGAATGAGGTCTTATAGCTTTCCTCGCCATTACATTTCGAAATTTTAAAAGGGATGGAAAATTTGAAAACACTTTCTCAATTGCAGACTTCCAAGAAGCTACCTTTCTCATGAAACTTTTCATTTCATTAGTTGAAGAAATTGTTGTTTCTTGTCGTCCCTGTAATGAAGTATTTAATACATTTAGTTTATTAAATATATCTGACAGATATGACAGCTGTAAACACCAATCATCATTTTGCGGCAGCAACCTAGAAAAAAGCATCATGTTTCTCTTTCTCAAAAAAGACTTTTAGTTCTTCTTGGAGTGTGAGAACGCGGTCCAGTACTCTACCACGAGATAATAATGAGATAAATGGTGCATCCATTCACAACATTTTTTAAAAGAGTCTTCACTTCAAAGGTCGTGATTTAATGTAATTGTCATCTTCGCTCAATGATTTTATAACTTCAAGCGAACTGACCTCACCACAATGTTTTCCCTACTGAGAGCTTCTCTGTGCAGGAAAGTAGTGAGTTATTTTCAATGAGCATTTTCCTGTTAAAGCGTCGCGCAATAAATCCTTTATGCTTTCATGTCATTGATGGTGCACCATCATTACATATTTCACAACAGTCGTTCCATGAAGACCATGTTATTGAGATAGGAAGAGACGGAAGCGAAATTATCGGCGACGGTACTAGTTGTTTTCCAACTCTTTGCAAAACAAAAGCTGATCCACGATATATTTACCGTCAATAAATCTACAGAATCCAAGAAGCTGATTTTGGCAGTAATATCAGTAATTTCATTTATTTGTAAAGCAAATTATGGTGAGTTTTTATTTTATCTGTGACTTGTTCATTTATATTTAAGGACATTTCAGATATTCTACGGCTAATAGTAGTTTGAGAGAGGAACCTTTGAAATTTTGGTATGGCTTCAACGATAATTTTGCACGGTTGGGAAATGATAACCTTCTCCAGCTGTATGAGGGTTTCATTTTTCTTGGCGAAGCAGTTTCGGCAAACTTTAAATGAAGCTGCGAGAGAGCGTCACTTGTTGGTTAATCTCTTCAAACATTCTATTACCAACTTTTCCTTGATTTTCTAATAGCCTTGAAAAAATATGAGCCAGGTGTTTCTGGATACACCTGGGGTGCTTCGTAGCAAGATGGTCTCTAAGTTTGCTGGCGGGTGCGGTTACATGGCTTTTTAGCAGTTTCACCACACACTAAGCAAAGGGGACATATTATCTGCATCGTTGTTTCATGAAAATCCGTAGGACAAATAACTCTCTAATACGTTCTTTCTTCATTTTATTTTTTGATGTTGAAGATCCAGGAATGATAATGTTTCAAATTACTCTCACTTAAAGTAGGTGTTATAAAGTTCTCTCTCCTATTTCTTGAAAATTTAGAACATTTTTAGCACAAATTTTAAAACAAAAATGGGAAAGAGTTTTAACATTAACAATAGACATGAGAACTTAAGAGGTCATAGAGACATAGAGCATCTTACTGTCTTACGCCTGGAGAGACCTTTGTCCTGCAACTTACGTAATAATTAAATAATTTATTTATAAATATTATATTAATTTTTATTTTATATTAATTATATATATATTATATATATATATATATATATATATATATATAATATATATATATATATTGCATATATATATATATATTATTAATATTATTAAATATATAATATATATATATATATTATATATATATATATATATATATATATATATATATATATATATATATATATATATATATATATATATATATTATATATATATTTTTATATATATATATTTTATATACTATATACAACATATATATATATATATTATATTATGCATATATTAATATTATATAATACTATAATATACTATATACTATATATATATATTATATATATAATATACTCATATATATATATGTAATAACTATATATATACTATATATTATATATATATATATATATATATAGTATATATATAATTAACTTTCGAGAGAGGAGGTAAGCCTTTCTTAAGAATTTTGCCTAGTAAATTGAAAATGTAATTTCATTAAAATGGTTAAAGTTGTTACAATTAGATTAAAATCACGCGGCAACCCTGACAGATCTCGCGATATATATATATATTGTCAGCATGCTACATTGTTCTATACAAGTTGCAACACGTAAAATGGTAACCTAAAATTTAAAAAAAATTTCTTTACAGATTCAGACCTGTGCAGTACTTATGTACTTAAATTCTGTATTTAAGTACTTTGAATGTACTTAAGTACGAAACTTAATTACTGGTTTTGAAAAGTACTTAAGTACTTGTTTTAAGTACACAAAAAGTACTTAAGTACGTACTTAAGTACTGCCCAGCTCTGTATATATATATATATATATATATATATTATATATATTATATATATATATATATATATATATATATATATATATATATATATATATATATATATATATATATATATATTATAATAATATATATATATATATTAAAACATTATAAATATTTAAATCAAATAAATTTTTATTTAGTTTACACATCAAAATTTTCTTACAATAAAAAAAAACTTATTTGATAGGTAACTAAAGAATTCTTTTACTAATACATACATCTACAGTATATATATATATATACTTATATATACCTCATATCTATTATATATATCTTTTATATATATATATATATATATATATAGTACCCTATATATGTATATATAATATTATATATACCAAGGTGGTCATCGTTACTCAAAAAAGGAGTTCCGTTATCGTTACTCCGTTATTCGGAAAAAGTAGTTGCGTTATCGTTATTTCGTTTCTTTGAAAGGAAAGTAACGAGGTGCCGTTACTCCGTTACTTTTAGCTTTCAATATGACATTAATTTACGGTTATCTTAGCGCAATTTATTCGTTGTGTATATTAAATTTTCAACATTATCATTATTATTAAAAAACATACCCTCATGTAAGACCCTAGCGCACTCAAGACTTAGTCACTTGTGCATCCACCAACGATTTAATTGCTCCAGCCACCTTCCTGCCATTCACACTTTCTCCTTACTACACTCTGCATCATCCGTTCCCTTTCACCTCTGAACATATATAATATAAATTTAAACCCAGACACTTGTTCCAGCTGGGTCACCCATCAACATAACTTCACACTGAATACTGTCCTCCACTCACAAGCATAAACCTGAACTCTATCTACGGCTTACCTTCAAACCATCTTCCTTTTACACACCCTCCCAAATCTCTCTACCAATCCTCTCAAACTCTCTCAGGATTCGCCACACAAAACCCAAATCATCCGCAATATAATAGGTAGTGCATCCTCCACTCTCTTCCATTCTCCATCATTCTACCGAGATTGTGGAGTCGGAAGTCGCGGCACAGCTCGAGGACCGTCGGCAGTCTCGGTTGTTGAGAGTCGGAGTCGGAGTACGGTAGTCGCGCAGTCGGAGTCGGAGTCGGCAGTCGGAGTCGGTATTTTGAAGAGGGCGGAGTCGGAGTCGTGAAAGACTTTTTTGTAACGACTCCACAACCCTGATCTCTAACACCATCCCCTTCCATCCCCACCTATAAATTCTTTCATACCCCATCCATATACATAATTGAATAACTACAGAAAAACATAGCCACATCCCTGCCTCACCCGCCCATTAACATTTTAAAACAATCACTTTCACTTCATATATTCTTACACCGCTTTACTATCGTCATATATACTTATGATTCCATTTCAGAAGCTTACCACCAACACCACTTTATCATCAATAACACCTGCCATAGCGCTTCTCTGTTTTAATCATTTCATACGCCTGTTGCATATCCCAAAAAACCTAATTACAATTTATTCTTCTCCTCCCTCATTTTCAACAATCTTTTTTTCAATGTAAAGATTTAGATCCACACATCCTTTACCACTTCTAAAGTCACCTTGTCTTCACAATCAGTCCCTTCAGTCACTCGGACGCATTCTTCGACCAAAATATAAGTATATTTTCTTCCCTACTACACTAAATAAAACTAATCCCTACTAATTTCTTACAGTTACCCTTATCTTCATTTATACCCTATTAATATGAAGGGTGCATGTCTAGCTGCTCTCCTCCAAACTCCTCCGGAACTATGCTCGTCCATAAACATTTTTCTTCACAACTTCCAAATCCAATCAATCACCATATCGCCTCCGTTATTGATCATTTCACCGTTAATTTCATCTATACCTGCAGATTTACCATTCTTTCAATTTTCTCACCCCTACCCATTACCTGCCTCCTTCAACAAGATGACCCCACTCCCCAAACAGATACCTCACTTCCTTGCCAACCATCAACCCTACCACATTCAATCATCAACCCGCTTCATTACTGCCAATATTATGCAGATTTCGAGCGTTGTTCCCACCACACTTCTAGTCACATTCATTTTCATCAGTTACGAGAAGCACCATACCCTTATTCGTTATGCTATGCTAATTCACCTTTATTCTTTTACTATATATATATATATACTATATATATATAATAATATATATACTATATATATATATAGTATATAGTATATCATAAATTATATATATATATATATCGCGTAGTTCTAATATATATATATTATATATATCATATATATATAGTAATATATATAATTATAAAAGATGAACATTCATTTTTTTAGATACGTCAATTGGCTATCAACATTTAAAGAAAGTCGAACAAAATGTAACGTACTAAAAAGTAACGGAGAAAAAAAAGCGGTACCTTATTCGGAGCGTTCACATTAAAGAAAAAGTAAACGAGTCCGTACTCCGTTACTGAAAAAAAACTTATTTCCGTTAGTAACGGAGTAACGAAGTAACGATCGTGCCCACCTCTGTGTATATATAAATTAATATATATATATATATAATATATTATAATATATATATTATATATTATATATATATATATATATTTTATATATTATATATATATATATATACTATCTATCATATTATATATATATATTACTATATATATATATATATATATATATTATATATATATATATATATACATCATATATATATATATTATATATATATTATATTATATACCTATATATATATAGGTATAGATAATATATATATATATACTATATATATATAAGTCTTCTATATATATATATATTATATATATATATATATATATCAGAGGTGGAACTTAGCGAAAGCGCAAAGCACAATTTGCGCTTTAGAAAAAAATGCTGAGTTTTTGCGTCCTTGCGCAAAATTTTCGAAAAATGTACTACTTTTTTCATTTGGATTGTAACAACTTTTTAAAGAGGAGCAAAGCTCAAATTTTACGTCTATTCTAACACAATTTACGTTGAATTACCTAGGTATACTAATATACTATCATAATATATATATATATATATATAACTATTATATATATATAACTTACTATATATATATATATATATCGATACATATGGATAGATAATATATATTATATATAGTATATATATATCTATAATATCATAATATATATATATAGTATATAAGTATATATATATAGATTATTATTTATTTTTATTATATTATTATTATTGTTATTATTGTTATTATTATTGTTATTATCTATTTTTATTTTATTATTATTCATATTTGATATTATTATCTATTATTATTTTATTATTCCCCTCTTATTATTTCATTATTATGTATTATTTTCCATTATTATATTATTATTATTATGTATTATTATTAATATTATTATTTATTATTATTATTATTATTATTATTATTATTATATTATCATTATTATTATACTATTATTATATTATTATTATTTTAGCAATATTATTATTATTATTATTATTATTATTGGTATTTAAATTATCGAAAATGTACGCGTTTTGCATTGCTCGCTGAACAACTTTTGTAAGAAGCGCCAATTTGCGCTCTATTTAAATAATTTGCGTTTGCGCTCTATACCTATACATGTATATAATATATATACTATATATATTCTACTATTATATAATATATATATATATATATATATATATATTACCTACTAATATACCACATGTATAGCATATTTTGCGTATTCTACTATATATAGTAATCTATTCATATTATATATATATATATTTACTATATATTATTATAGTATATATATATACTATATATATATCTATATATCTACATATATATATACCTTATAGTACCTATCATATAATATATATATAAGTATATACATATATATAATATTATAATTATTATATACTATATAT
>JABUQX010011575.1:30000-50000 GCA_015478945.1 Trachelipus rathkii | reverse complement strand
TCCTCATCAAGAACATCCAACACACGAATAACACCAGAATGTGGAAAACAATAAATATACTGAAAAACTCAATCGACCAACAAACACACAAAACCCACTATTCAAGAAACAACACTCAAACATTCTTGTAACTCACTTCGCAAAGCAGAATCAAAATTCTACACACCCTCAAAAGAGGAAAATCATCAAAGCTCTCAATAAAATATAACAACCACGACCCAACAATAGAAATACATCAACTGACCTAGAAAACATAACAAAGACACTTAAAAATTCACCTGCAGCTGGCCCAGACAACATTTCAAACAAACACTTCAAACACCTAGGGAGCACAGCTTTAACTCAATTATCATTAATATACAAAAGTTCCACCAGCCTAAATTTCATTTCCCCTATCTGGAAAAAAAAAACTATCATTATACCCAAACTTAAACCAGGAAAAGACCCCTCTGCCCCTTCATCATATTGCCCCATTTCTCTATTATCAACACTATGCAAACTACTAGGAAAAACCATACTAAGCAAAATAACCACGCATCACCAAACTCAAATTCCACCACAGCTTCAAACAAAACAATTCAACCACAGCCGCACTCATAAACATCATTCAGCCCACAATCGACGGCCTAAACTCAAAACCCACTCACAAACAATAATCATAAAAACCGACATCAACAAAGCCTTTGATACAGTACCTAAGCATAACTTGATTCACAAAATAACAAAATCTAACATCCCCACTAACCTAAAGAAATGGATTTCCAATTTCCTATCAGGAAGAACTGCACAAATATAAACAAACGACACAAAATTCCGAGCAGTAAACAACAACAAAAGAGTACCCCAAGGCGCAATCCTATCCCCAACACTATTCAACCTATTCACAGCCGATCTCCCACAACCACAAACAGACCACACAAACATAACAAATTACACAGATGACATTACCATAGTCACTACACACCAGAACCTAAACACTGCCACAAACCTGACGCAACAATACATCAATCAACTCCAAATATGGCTAACAGAAAACAGAATGTCTGCCTCACTAAACAAATCATCAATCATTTTAATCACCACCGAGCACCAATTTGGCAGCCCCCCAAGTTTACTTAAGCAACATTGCCATACCCTTCAACAGAACTCCCAAAATCCTCGGAGTAACACTTGACACTCATCTCACATTTATAAAACACACAGACAACATAATTTCATCCACAAATAAGAAACTGAACATATTAAGAACCATCGCTGGCACAGATTTCACAAACAAACAGATATCCACTACCATATACAAACAATACATTCATCCGACTCTAAACTACGCCTCTCCAACTTAGTACCCACTATTGACTAAAAACAACATAAAGAAACTCCAAACAACACAAGACAAAGCACTAACAATCATAACAGGATGCACATCAACTACACCACAGCAACACCTACACAAAGAAACCAAAATACTACCCGTAGACACACACCTGGACATGATAGGCACACAACTCTTTACCAAAACTCAAACACTCCAACTCCCAGGCCACATTGCCCCCTCCAACCCCATCCACCACAGACTCAAACAACCTCCTCCTTCACCAGCTCTATATTGCAAACAAATTCTGAATAACACCCCACCTCCACCAAGCAACACACCATACACCAAATAAGTGCACACGACACTAACAGAAAGCTACTTAAGACCCAGACCACCAAACAACATGTTAAACAAACACCCACCAGAAATATGACCAGAATTCAACGCCAACCAAGAACTAGCCAGACATCCTTGAGAAAATTAAGATGCGGCCACAACCCTAACTTACAATACAAACACAGATTTAACGTCAAAGACTATATTCAGTCTGTTCAAAACTGTACCAGAGGTTGAATCTCTATGGGTTGATATTGCGTTGAGTTATAATATCAACCCAGATTCAATCTGAACATTTCAGCCCTGGAGATCTCTGGAGGAGGCCGGTTGCGTCGGCGGGGTATTTGGGCGCGGTATGGCCTCGCCAATGTTGGGGTGGTCAGGGGTGACAAGGAAGGTAAATATATATATTATATAATATATATATATATATATATATATATATATATATATATATATATAATAATATATATAATATTATATATATATATATATAATATATATATATATATATCTTATATATATATATAATATATATATAATATATATATATATATATATATATAATTATATAACCGTATATATATATATATTATAATATATATATATATATATATTATATATATATATATATATATATATATATATTATATTATATATATATATATATAATATATATATATATATAATATATATATATATGTGTGTGTGGATATATATATATATATATATATATATATATATTTTTCTCTTTCTCATTTTCCCATATATATATATATATATATATATATATATATATATATATATATATATATATATATATATACCTTGAAAATGTGATCACCTAACCGTGATGAGAGGGTTCAGATATTCCCTATGGTTATCTGCAAAATAGCACATTTTATTCTTTTCGTTTTGTATAAGAACTTCTCCTATGTTTAGTACTACTAACATATTTTAATTTAAAGTTTCCTCCCCCTTCCCCACCGTGGAATGTACTTCCACTCTTATGAGTGTCCCTCCATTATGACCTTCTCCAAGCCCGTATGGCTTTCCGGCTGTCTGTTCCTGTTTGGGTCCTGTGTCCATCCTGACCTTCTCTTGCAGATGATGGTACACGTTTAAAACCGGTCCTTTTCCCTTTTCCGGGCCGCCTACTGTAGGGGATCCGAACCTTGGATTTAACCACTTAGGAGGCTGTTCTGCAATTGGGTGTATAATCCCGGACTTCACGTTCGGGCACCATGGGGTTCATTGGAGGGGTCTCCCGAGGACACATCCGTTGCACCCCCTAAGGCTTAAGGGTTGTTGTTTGGACCCTGGACTTGTCGCACTTCGGTATGTTTCTATCATTTATGTAATCGGTTGCTATATAAATAGTTGTCTTCTTTAATGTGTCATACGTTTCATTGTTATTTTTTCCCAGTGATTATTGCAGTGGAGATTATTATTTTATTAATACATGAATATACCCTATATTAAAATTTCTTTTTGAAAGATAGGCGAATTTCATCTTCAGTCAGTCCTCCCCTCCTTGACTTTTCCCTGACCATTCTTAGAGCAGGACAAAGTAAAGGCTTTGATGTCCTAATAGACGTAATGGTTTTTCTCACCATCATCCAACAAACTACCTTGCGCACCAGGATTATGCTTTAAGGGTCGGCCCCACTCTTTTTCTTCCAGGTGAGTATGTGTCGACCTCTGCACCTTCAATGTTGCCTCACCTCTCCATCAGAGAAATCGGACTTCTTCTCAGCCGTGGAGTCCCACCGCATGCTACCATACTCCTCGACCTGCTGAACCGCTTCCATTCTCGGACTCTCCACTGGGCGCACCCACTCATGAAACTTACCCTCTGTACTTTTATCGTAGTTCTACTACTTCACAACCTTTCACGTCTCGTAGCCGTCTCGTCTTCAGTGATGAGTTAAACTATTTCCTACGTACGACCGATTATCAGGTGACTCCGATGAGGAATGGTTCTCTCCCTGTTTGTGCTACCTTTCGACATCAAAGTCAGTTATTGGCTTCTCTATCATATTTGGGCGACCTGCCCTTTATATCCACGCCGGAAGATGTCCGCAATGTGTCAAAAGGAACAGTTTATGCTCCGGACATCCGTTCCGATGATTCTGATGACATTCTTGCACATTTACAAAAGTGACAAATTTCGGTCACAAATGCCTACCGCTTCCCTCCCCACAAAGAGAGTCCCACTGTGTCAAACTTTAGATTTCTCACTTTTAGCGTACCTTTTCCTCCGACCAAGGTGAAAATTGGTTTTACCGTCCGCACAGTTCCCCCTACTTGCCGCACCCGAGATGTTTCAAATGCCACAAATTTGACTATTCCCAAAAATATTGTAGAACTCCCCAGTTCATCTGTCCGAGGTGTGGTAGCACTTTCCACACATCGTATGACAACCTGTCTTGCTGCTCGAATTCCAAGGGGTCGCATCCTGCGTCATTTGTGCACCATCCCTCCTTTCTTTTGGAAATAAGATCTTTGAGCAGTGCACGATACATAAGCTCGACACCTACCCCTCCTTTTCTACTGCGACTAAGAATGTATCTACCACCCAACTTTCATATCGCCCGCGTGCGCCAACCGTGCCTCGTGCCCTTCAACAAAATTCGACGCACTACAGATCAGATATCGTAACCACTACTGCCACATATCAAAAATTCCCAGTCCATACATTCATTTCTTATGGTGTTAGTTCATCTGAAGTTCATGCCCCACCCAGGGATGCATGTTCTCCGTCAATTCCTGATTCTTCCCCTGCAGTGTCCTTTGAAAAACAGCTGCGACATGTCTTTCCTAGTTTTGAAAGTCCTCCTGGCCGCGACGCTTCTCCTCCAAAACTCCACTACTCTTTTAAAATATTGGGCTACGGATTTCTTAAAATCTACGCTTTTGCCCAACCGGCTGGGTCTCCCAGTGTTTTTTCCAAACTTGCCCTTAGCTCGAAACCGTGGTGTAATGAAAAACCATCCGTCGATCTCAGTTATTCTCGATAGTTTACCATGCCTCACCTCTACATCCGACCCTCAAGTTCCATACTCAAGCGATTCCGAGTCATACGCGGATTTTCCAATGAACGTAACCACCGACTCTGCATCTTCCGAAGTTCCCCAACTAGGGATTCAGGTTCCGCCCTATAGGACAAGGGGTACGAGTTCAGGAGGAATCTGGCCCTGTCTGGGGGGAGGTAACTCTGTCTCCTCCTTCCTTATCTTGGCAGACCCCACATGACACTTGCTTAACATCGTAGGGATATGCTTCAGATCCCTACAATCAATCCTTGTATAGATCTCCTGACACCCCTGTTGGGACTATCATCCCGGGAGTAGTCTTAATCAGCGTAACACCTGAGACATCTACGCCCTTTCGGGATGATGATGAGGGGGGGTAGGGATGTTGAGAGTCAGACTTTCCAAGCCCTAGCGCTGGTGTTTACACCTTGACGTAAGGCTCGAGGCTTAATGATGTATAAGTTAATTTGATCCCTCTCGTTGACGGGGTCTCTCCCGCAGCTGGAGGGAGCAGTCATTCTCTATCTCAGTATAAACCTGCATTGTCAATTCTCTAAGACCTTCCTCTTCCCCCGGTTTACAAGGTGCTCCCACGTGGGACATCAAGTGAATCACGCTTTAGACTGTCACATATATACTTTTAGAAACTGATGACCGATCACACTTCATCTTTCTGCAATGACAGTTTCTTCAATTGAACAGCCGTTGTTACTACCCAAACTTCGAAGAATTGGGTAGACTTATTGAAATGCATGCCCCAAAATCCATGTGTGCCTAAGAACTGCAACTGTGTAACCATGCTTTTATGCAACCTTCCAAATACAGGTTGCCTCTCACTTCCCAAAATCGTGGAACTAATGATAGAAGAGGTGCGGCGATTCTGTTCCATGAATCGGTTCCATTCACCCATATCCCCATTCAAACTCAAAAGCACCAGGTAGCTGCTCATGTTCACCTTGACTTACCGTTTACGTTGTCCATAGCTGCGACTACACGCAAGAGGATATTTTATGACAGTTTCGAAACCTCCCTCCACCCTTGTTGGTTTTAGGGATTTCAATATTTGCCACCCATTATGGGGTGACTTCGTTTCGTCACCAACTTCAGATTGGCTTCTGGGTATTTTACAGAGCTTCTCTTTGGGACGTCTCAACACAGGCTTACAAACGTTCGAACGCTTCTACACTCGTACTTCCTTCTGTGTTGACATTCCATTGTGTTCTCTATCGAACACTGACAGATTCTGGTGGGATAGGTCGATAGGCCACCTTTCGTTGTGGAAGTGACTATTACCCAATAATCACTACATCTCTTGCTCTAATCATCCATAAACGCCCTATATCAACTGGCCTTATGACAGGGCAGATTGGTCCTCCTTCCGATGTGCGACTTAGTCCCCTGTCTCCCGGCCACAGGCGTCGTTCCTTGCCCTGTGGATGCATTCACTTATTATGCGAATGTTGTTCTAGAGACAGCAAAGACACATCCCTAGCTCTTCTACGTGTCGTCATTCAGCAACACCTTGGTGGAACGCAGATTCCACTCGGGCTAACTGTGCAAAACGTAAACTTTATAGATCATACAAGAGTACTTCTACACAGTCTAATTTGATCCTCTTTAAAATCGCTGCTGCTCATTCCCTTTGTTTAAGCTGGATGACTAGGAAACAGTATTTTAGAAAAATATTTTCACGGTCAATTCTTCTACGCCAGTATCTTCAGTGTATGGAGTTGTGCGTAAATATTTTGCAAGCACTGCAAGGAGCCTCCAACGATCATCAGCTATAGCCCACAACTGTGTTACATCATTTCCGCCCCGGGCATAGTTGCTGATGAGTAGGGGTACCATTTTGCAATTTGTTGCAATGATTCTCAGTACCGAGAACCTTTCCGATCGATCCGCCATCACACACAACTCCCGGACTTTTCTGTCCCTCCTGGAGAGAATCTTTCATACCATCGATTCATCGAATGTTCACGAGGGCGGAATTTCAGGAGGCTATATGCCTTTGCAAGGATGGAGCACCTGACCCTGGGGACATCTCTTACCAAATGATACGTCATCTCCATGCCACTGCATTCGGCGTTTCTCTTCTCTTTATATAATCAATCTGGGCTGGACAGAGTCTTCCTCCCAGTTTGACTGACAGCACATACCATACCCATTTCTAAACCTGGTAAGAGCCCTACAGCCCCAGACATCCACCGTCCCATCTCTCTAGCCTGCCCCACCTGTAAGCTGACGGAGAAGATGGTGGCTAATTGTCTTCTGCCAACGTTAGAGATCCTACATGCATTTTCCGACCATCAGTTCGGATTCAGAAATACTAGCTCTTTTCCGGTTGAACCACGACATCCGCGAGGCTTTCTCCTCTAATAAAATAGTCATTGCTGTTTTCTCGACCTTGAGAAGGCTTACTATTCCACATGGAAAATGGGTTTTCTCCACAGCTTGTACTCGCTGGGACTCGGGGGACAGCTTCCCCTCTTTTTTAGTCTCTTATGTCGGGTGGACCATTCCGAGTTCGCTGTGGCACCACCCTGTCTTGTCATTTTGGCATGGTCGAGGGGTTGCCTCAGGGAAGTGTCCCCATCGTCCTGGTTTTTTTCAGTTGGTTTCAGTGGTGTAGTTGCAAGCATCCCACCCTCAGTTCGGTTCTCTCTCTATGTGGATGACCTGTCGTTATGTTTCTGGAGTTAAACTTGCAAGCATGAAATGACAGGAGCAGTTGGCCGTAAATGGGGTAACTTCGTGGTGTGATTCCTCTGTAACTAAGACGAAGACAGTGCCTTTTCGTAGAGGTGGTAAGAGGGATGGATGAGTTGAATTGTCTCTCATGCTGACCCTCTATGGCTCACCCATCCTCCGCGAGACGAAAGTGAGGTTGGGCCTGTTGTTAGATGCCTGCCTAACATATCTCTCCTCATCCTCAATCTTGAAAATAATTGTCTCCGCTCTTTGGACCTCTTACGTCGCTTCACATCTACATCTTGGGTTGCTGATCTAAAAGTCTTGCTTCGTCTGTTGCCCATGTTAGTCATATTAAAGTTAGATTATCATAGGTGTGCGATATATAGACAGACATCTCCGGCGTACTTGCGCCTCTTAAATTTCATACAAAAAAGGGTCTAGAGATTGCTTTTGAGGCATTTCGTTCTTCGCTAAAGGAGAGTCTGGAGGTAAAGGCTGGGGTGATGCCCATGTTCTTACGGAGAGAGCAACTTGTGTGTTCCTAGTTTCACCGCCTACAGATCCCCAAGTCCTTAGCTTTGACTCTTTTCATCGTGAGGATTCCTTGTAGCCTTGCCTATTATTGGCCGTATGCTGAGGTTGCAACCTCAATCTTCCGTTTTCTCCACATTCCTTTGCGGGATGTTTTTCAATACAACTACAACGATGTCTGTCCTTATTGGGTAAATCCTCCCTGTGTGATGTGCATGAAGTTGTCTTCTCTATCTAAATCCGGAGACTACCCGTCTCTACTGAAGGCTTCCTTTCTGTCTCATATAGCTCTCCATGCGAGCTCGATGTGAATCTACACCTGCGGGAGGGAGGTTTGGGTACAGCAGCAGTCTTCCCGGACCTCACTGTGTCCCACATTCTCTCTTTTTAGTTCATCCGTATTTACAGCATAGTTGTGCTGACATTGACTTTTAATAGGATTGACTCTAGACATGCCTAACATATATTCAATTTTTTTCTGACTCGCAGAGAGCTTATCTTAAACTGCAAGACCAAACAAACAGCCACCCTTTCGTTTCCACCATCCAAAAGTTTCTATGTATGCTACATGTAGGACGTACGCATTTGACATTCTGTTGGGTCCCATCTCACTTGGATATCCAGGGTAATGAATTGGATGACAAGTGGCATATCACGCCGCCACCTACAAAATTACATGTAGACTATAATAAACTGAAGCCATCCTACTGGGACACCTCCTTGCTGCTGATTTCAGCTCCCGATTAGAACAGGGCTTCCTCACATGTTGGCAAGAGTATTGTTGTGGTGCCAAACTGCGTAGCATAAAACCACTCCTTGGGAATTGGTTGTCTTCTTTTCGCAGGAGTGTGGCGTCTGGGGCAGGAGGCTGCCAGCCTCACTGACGACTCCTAAGCAGCCTCCGGGAAGAAACGCCACTTCATCGTGACAATGCTCACTCTCATCAACATCAAAAATTCTTCATCTATTATTGAAGGTGGTTTTGAGACTTCACCTTACCCCTTCAAATTGGTGACCACCTGAAGTGACCATGAACACCCAGCCGAACATCCATCAAATTAAGTTTCTTCTGCTGGGCGCTACTCTGTTCGGCCATCCTGTGCCGCCTGTACCGTTCAAGCTTCTGCAGGTGCGGAAAAACTGCCAGTAAGAGTACAGAGTGGTCGAAGCCTTCTCAGTGACCTTAATGTGCGCACACCTAGCTCTCACCTGACAGCTGACCCGACATCATTTCAGGACCGGAGAGCGGACTGTGCTCGCGGCATTGTCACTGGGGGGAGTCCTGTGGCGTCTGGGGCAGGAGGCTGCCAGCCTCACTGACGACTCCTAAGCAGCCTCCGGGAAGAAACGCCACTTCATCGTGACAATGCTCACTCTCATCAACATCAAAAATTCATCTATTATTGAAGGTGGTTATTCAAGACCAGAACATAACCCCTTCAGGAGTTTGTACCAGGAGGTGATCCTGTCTCGCTTGAGAATCGACCATACAATGTCACATGTCAAGGGAAGACCCTCCGATGTGTTCTTTCTGCTGTTCCCAGTGTCCACTTTTCGTACACCATACCTCATAGGTTGCGAGGCTCTTACAGCTTTCAGAGACCGGTTTTTCCCCATCTTACACACCATATCTTACCAATACCGCCTTTAACTTATATTGTCAGAGTCACATTTCCAAAGTGACTCAATCTCTGCTTTCCTTCAGCAACTAACTCTGATCTGTAAAGTTTAATTCCTTTTTAATGCATTCAGTTTAGGAGTTACCCCAGAAGTTTGTTTTCTGACTCGGTATTGCCGCTTTTTTCTAGTGCGCAGTGGTGGCTCCATACACCTACTCAAATATATATATATATATATATATATATATTATATATAATATATATATAATATATATAAAAAATAAAAAAATAAAACAAAAAAAAATAGGTATATTATATATATATATATATATATTATATATATACTATATATATATATATATATAATAATATATATAATATATATATATATATATATATATATATATATATATATATAATATATATATATATATATATATAATATATATATATATATATATTATAATATATATATATATATATATATATGATATATATATACACGATATATATAATATATAATATATATATTATTATATATAATATATATATATATATATATTATATATATATATATATAATTATATAATATATATATATATATATATATATATATATATATATATATATATATATCATAGTTACAATAATACTGAACAACAAGAGAAATACGAGTTACAGTGTGACCGGTTAAAGGAGCAAGTTGTAAGAAACGAAACTTCTTCAAACTGCTCAACTTCAGAACAACAAGAAATGAACCGTCCTTGTAAACCATCCAAAGTTACCAGGTTATCTAATATATATATATATTATATACTAATAGTATATATATATATATATATAATATTATTTATTATATTATTTACGAGAAAGCATCTGATAGAGTGAATAGGGGTGAATTGTGGGGGGTGTTGGAGGAAAATGGGGTGGGGGTAATTTAGGGAAAGGTATTAGGGCTTTTTATAGGAATAGTAGAATGTGTGTGAGAGTGTTAGGAGGGGAGAGTGAGATGTTTGGGGTGGTGAGAGGATTGAGGCAGGGTGTGTAATGTCGCCGTGGCTATTCAATTTGTTTATGGAGAGTGTTTTGCAGAGGAATGGTGAGGGAGGGGAGGGGGGTGGAATTGATGAATGGGATGATAGAAAGGGAACGTGACATGATACTGTTTTTGCGGATGATACTGCCCTAGTGGCGAAGAAGGCGGAAGGGCTGAGGTATTTGGTTAGGGAGTTTGAGAGAATGTGTGGACAAAAGTGGGCTCAAAATAATCCAGGTAGAAGTAAAGTCGTTAGTTGTTTGAGGAGAGGAAAGTGGGGAGGGGGAAGGGGTTAAGAGTTAGAGTAGGCGGGTGTAAGTATTGGAGGAAGTAAATGATTTTTAAGAATATTTTAGGGATGGCTTTGGGTAGGGGGAGGGATGAGGAGGAGAATCAGAACATAGAGTAGTGGTGAAGGAATGGAGAGCTTTGAGTGGTCTGAGAGCAATATATGGGAAGGGGGGGATCTATCACAGAAAGTTAAGATAAGTATGTTTGAAAAAATCTGTGTACCAGCGGTGTTGTATGGTTGTGAAACGTGGGGGTTGAATGCCAAGGTCCAGGAAGAAGTTGGAAGTATTTGAGATGAAGGGGTTTGAGAGCGGTTTGTGGGGTTAGCAGAAAGGAGAGGATTAGGAATAGGGTGGTGAGGGAGAGCTGTGATTGGAGGAATGGTCTGGTGGGTAGAGCGGAGAAGGGAATGTTAAGAATATATGGGCATTTAGTGAGAATGGAGGAACAGAGAGTGGTTAGAAGAGTTTGGGAGGCGGAGGGGATAGGAAAGAGAGGAAGGGGGAGACCAAGAAGGAGGTGGATGGATGGAATAAAGGAGATGCTGGAGGAGGGAGGGATGAGGGAGGAAGAGGTAGGGTGCTGGCGAGGGATAGAGTGGGGTGGAGGGAGGTGGGTGGGGGCGAGATGAGGGGGGGTGTGAATGAGGGAGGCTGTACGTACCACTACCCGCTCAAGCGGGAAAAAAAATAAAGGAAATAAAAAATAAATATAATATCATATATATATATTATATAATTATATATATATAATATACTATATATTATATATATATAATATAATAATATATAATAAAAATAGTTAATAAAAATTATATATATATTCTATTATATATATATATATTTATTTTATTTATTTTTTATTTATTTATTTATTTATTTTTATTTATTTATTTATTATATTATTAATTATTATTATTATTATTATTATTAAATTATTATTATTATTATTATTATTATTATTATTATTATATTATTATTATTATTATTAATTATTATTATTATTAATTATTATTATTATTATTATTATTATTATTATTATTATTAAATAAAAGACTAACAAATAATTACAAAACATATGACTATTCATGAAACTATTATGAGCTTGAGAGGAGTTATCGATCTCTCTTATCATTATCATTATCATTATATTAATCATTATCACATTATCATTAATCAATTATCATTAATCATTATTATTTATATTAGTTATTATTATTATTATTATTATTATTATTATTATTTATTATTATTATTTATTATTTATTATTTATTTATTATTATTCTTCCTTCTTCTCCCCAAGAATGGGGGTAAGGTGCTTGACATGCATATTGGAAAAGCAAAGTAGTAGAAAGAATATGACACAAGTCTCGAAAAGAAAGCCAGCCTTACCGCCCCTTCTATTACTATTAGTGAGAACTCGTCGCAGTCATAAATACCCCAGAGCTTCACGGGACCGCGACTGACCCTCACTATGGCTATCGTCAAGTGTAGGGGTTCTCCCTGGCCCAGGTGGGCCACACATACCCCTCACAAAACCCCTCCATCCACTCCTATTAGGCACCTTATTTTTCGCCGCTCTGCAAAACTCACATTTCTCTCCCTTCAGACATTCGTTCACTAACTAATTCACTTTTTCTTCGTCTCCCAGCCGGTTGATTCCCAACACACTTCACCACTATACAGTCGCGCTTAAGCAACCGACTGTCATTCATCCTTTTCCATATGAACCAAATTATCTCAACGTACTTTAAATTTATTCTCTCTCATTTACCCTTTGTTCACACACATAACTCTCTAATCGGTTCATTCCTCATTTTATAAATTCTTTTCACGACCTAAACGCCCCTAAGATTGTCCATCTGAACACGTTGAACTTTAGTCTATACTTATTTCAAGACCATAGTCTCACTACTATACATTAACAACAGGTAACAACGGGCAAGTCCCCATGTAAGACCCTAGCGCACTCAGACTTAGTCCTTTACGTTCATCAACGATTTAATTGCACCAACCACGTTCCTACCACACAACTTTCCTACTAACCCTGCATCATCCGTTCCCTTTTCATCCAAAAACATATATCCTAAATATTTAAACTCAGACACTTGATCCGCTGCTCACCATCTAACATAACTTCACACCGAGGAGTGTCCTGTCCTCACTAACAACCATAACCTTAACTCTTATCTACGTTTACTTTTTCAACCCTCCTTTTACATACACCCTGCCAAATTCTCTCTACCAATCCTCTCGAACTCTCTTCAGTTGATTCATCACACAAAACCAAATCATCCGCATTAATAGGTAGGGGCACCTCCACTCACCTCCATTCTCCATCATTCTAACCCATTTCCTGCCACTCCATCTTCTAATTCTTTCATAGCCCATCCATATACAAATTGAATAACAAGGGGACATAACACACTCCTGCCTCCTTCCGCTATTAATATTAAACCAATTACTTTTGACACCATTTATTCTTTGAACATTTCAACACGGCACCTGGTCAATCAACCATAGGTAATATTTAACAAACGCTTTTCACAACATTACCTATTTATCATACAGACCAGAGACTTTAAAATTGCGGAGCGCCTTCTACAACATATCAAAACACGTAGACCAGAACATTAATATAAAATTTTAATATAATTAACATATCAGACTTAATATCATTTGATTTACTTATTATTTATCAATTAAAAACTCATTTGCTTACAAGAAATAATCCTCTGAAGATTCAAGTATAGAGACGGAACGCGTCTTTCAATATATTTCACAGTTTTTATTTCTTTTCTTGTAAATTATTCTCAAAAATTATTTTAAAGGAAATAAATAATGTACAAATAAATATTAGAACGTTAGAAATGAAAATCAAAAACGTTTATTTAAATCAAAGTCAACTGTAGGCCTTCCTATATTATTATTATTGTTAATCTTATTATTCATTATTATTTATTTTATTATTACTTATTATTATTATTATTATTATTATTATTATTACTTTCTTTCTTCACCTTCCTCTTTGCCCCAAGATTGGGGGTAAGGTGCTGTACAAGCATCGGAAAGAAAAGCAGTAGGAGAACCTGACAAGCGTCGAAAAGAAAGCCCAGCCTTACCGCCCCTCTGTACCATTAATTAGTGAAGAGCTCGTCACAGACAGAAATCCCCCTAGAGCATCATGGGACCGCGACGGACCTCACCTATGGTAAAATCGTCAATGTAAGGGTTCATTCCCCTGGCCCAGGTGGCACAACCATGCCCCCTAACAAAACCCCGCCATTTTCTCCAATCATTCCTCCTTTATTCTTGCCCCTGCAAACTCACATATTTTCTCTCTTCCAGACCATTTCGTTCACGACTCAATCCCTTTCTCTTCGGTCTCTCCAGCCGGTCGGTTCCCAACACACTCACCACTATAACAATCCGCTTAACCAACCTACTTTCATTCATCCTTTCCAATGAGCCAAACCATCTCCCAACATACTTTTCATTTATTCTCTCATTTACCCTTTCTTTACACACACCACTCCACTCTCTAATACGTTCATTCCTCTCTTTATCAATTCTTCTCAACTAGCAGCACGCCCTAAGATTGTGCCATCTGAACCATTGACTTTAGATTCCTATACTTCTTTATTTCCAAGACCATAGTCTACTTCCAATACAATAACACAGGTACAACATACCTCTGTAACGACCCTAGCACACTCAAGACTTATCCCCTTTGCATTCACTAACGATTTAATTGCCGCACCAGCCACTTCCTGCCATTCACAACTTTTCTACTACACTCTGCAAATATTTACGTTCCCTTCTCATCCACATATACCCAAATATTTAAACTCAGACACTTTGTTCCTAGCTGCTCACCATCTAAACATAACTTTCACACTGAGGAGTGTCCTCACTCACACCCCCTAACCTTACTCTTATCCACGTTTATTTCAAGCCCCTCCTTTCAAACACCCTGCTGCACTCCCTGCCAAATCTCTCTATCATCCTCTCTAAACTCTCTTCAGATTCGCCACACAGAACCAAATCATCGCATATATAATAGGTTAGGGCACCCTCCACTCATCCTCCATTCTCCCACATTCTAACACCATTTCCTGCCATCCCCACCTCAAATTCTTTTCATAACCCCATCTCCATATACAAATTGAATAACCAAGGAGACATAACACAACCCTGTTTTTTACTCCGCTATTAATCCTAACCAACACCATTGACACATTTATTCTTACCACACGCTCATATATCGTCATACATACTTTTGGATTCCATTCAGAAGCCTCACCAACACCATATATCATAACACCTGCCATAGAACGCTTCCTATTAACTCTATCATACGCCTGTTGCAATCCATAAAACCTAAATACCAATTTATTCTTCTTCTCCCTCATTTTTCTCAATCATTTGTTTCAATGTAAGATTTGATCCATCGACATCCTCTACACGCACCTTGTTCTTTTCTCACCAATCAGTCCTCAGTTCACTCGACGCACTGCTTTCGAACAAATATACCAGCATTTATCTTCCCTACGACATGCAATAAACTTATTCCCCTATAAATTTCTACAGTTCCCCTTTTCTCCCTTACCCTTATACAAGGGTACTATTACCGCTCTCCTCCAATCCCTTGGAACTATACCCTCCATAAACGCTTTATTACACAACTTCCAAATCCAATCAATCACCATCTCGCCTCCGCTCTTGATCATTTATTTATTATTATTATTATTATTATTATTATTATTATTATTATTATTATTATTATTATTATTATTATTATTATTATTATTATTATTATTATTATTATTATTATTATTATTATTAAATACAATGATCTGGTGTTTATTGTTTTCTTATGTTTCAGTGTTCCCAGCAAATGTGAGGCTAAAAGGATTACTCCCGTATTAAGATCTTCACGCAATCCCTTTAATGACTCTGATAGCTGTAGTGGAAAAAGCCTTAAATTTATTAAGAACAACACAGCAACACTTAGAAGGTAACGATTTCTTTCTTTACTCAAACTGATATGTTTTAATATAATTGATAATTTAGTTTTTACCTTTGTAAAGTTCACACCTGACGGGCATTGTCCTATTCTAGGAGGGGACCACTCTAGGTATCTGGTAACTTGGATTCGAATGGGGGTTCGAAACCTGTCACTTTGAATCCCAACTCGCTCACAATACCGTTGTACCACATAAGCGGGGAAACTATTTAAATTCACATTCTGCTTAGAAAAATAGTTATTGCTTTTATTTATCTATCGTACCATCTATCATATTAAATTTCTTAGCCTCTCCCCCCCGCCCCCACTATGGGAACAAGTGGATTTGGAATTGATACTTAAACTGGTTAAATACTGTAATACCTTTTTTATTCTTTTTATTATTTCCTTTATTTAATTTTTAGATAGACTTGATATGTAAAGTGGTTTGGTTGGTAAACATTATGTTCTATTGTTATGATCTATGACGTTAATTAACCGTATATGCAGGAATTTGGCTCAAGCTAGAAGAAAGGTGCATAATAGGAGTGAATGTCGGGGTTTTGTGAGGTGGCAAGGTTGTGAGACTGAACCAAGGGATGAACCATAACATTAACGGACGAGATACCACAGTGGGAGTCCGTCGCAGTATTGCGAAGACCTAGGGTGGATTTTTTTGCTGTGACGGGCTCGTATTTAAGGGTATGAGAGGAGCGGAGGGTGCAGGGACTATGATTTCGACTTACACCATGGTTTTCTACATAAATATTGTTTTCGGTGCATGTTGCACATCCTACCCTCATCTGGGGACATGAAGGGGGGAATAAAAAATATATATTATATATATATATATATATATATATATATATTATATATATATATATATATATATATTAATATATAATATATATATATATATATATATATATATATATATATATATATAATATATATATATATATATATTATATATATATATATATATATATATATATATATATATTTATTTCTTTCTTTCTTTCTTTCTTTCTTTCTTTATCTTCCTTTATTTTCCCAAGAATGGGAGTAAGGTGCGTGACGAGCATCGGAAAAGAAAAGCAAGTAGAAGAGCATGACATAAGTCGAAAAGAAAGCCCAGCCTTGCCGCCCCTCAGTACCATTTTTAGTGAGAACTCAGTCGCAGTCAGAAAATCCACCCTAAAAGCTTCACATGGGACAGCGATGGACCTCACTATGGTAGATCGTCAGTGTAAGGGGTTCATCCCTGGCCCAGGTTGGGCCCCCCCCCCCCCCCACAACCATAGCCCCCTCACAATCCCCCGCCATTCACTCCTGTTATACACCTTTCTTCTCGCCTCTACCAAACTCACATTTCTCTCCTTCAGACATTCGTTCACCGACTCAATCCACTTTCTCTTCGGTCTCCCAGCCGGTCGGTTCCCAACACACTCGCCACTATACATTCGCTTAACCACCGACTATCATTCATCCTTTCCACAATGACCAAACCATCTCAAAAACATACTTTCATTTATTTCTCTCATTTACAGGCCTTTCTCTCACACCACACATCTCCTCTAATACGTTCATCTTTCCTCATTTATTAAATTCTTCTCCACACCTAGCATGCCCCTAAGATTGTCCATCTGAACACATTGAAATTTAGATCTATACCTTTTTATTCCAGAACCATAGTCTCACTACCATACAATAACACAGGTAACAAACAATTACCCTCATGTAACGACCCTAGCGCACTCATAACTTAGTCCCTTTACATTCACTACCGATTTAATTGCACCAGCAACCTTCCTGCGCATTCACAACTTTCCTACTCAGCTCTGCATCATCCGTTCCCTTCTCATACAACACACTATATACACTAAATATTTAAACTCAGACCTTGTTCCAGCTGCTCACGCAATCTCACTAACTTCACACTGAGGACTGTCCCTCACTCACAACCATAACCTTACTCCTTTCTCAGCGTTTACTTTCAAACCCCTCCTTTTACCACAACCCTGCCAAATCCTCTCTACCAATCTCCTCAAACTCTCTCAGATTCGCCACACGAAACAAATCATGCGCATATAATAGGTAGGGCACCGGCTCCACTCATCTCCATTCTCATCATTCTAACACCATTTCCTGCCATCCCAACTCGAATTCTTTGCATAACTCCATCCATATACAAATTTAACCAAGGGGACATAACATATCCCTGCTCACTTGCTATTACATATTAAACGCAATCACATTTTGACAACCATTTATTCGTATACTCCTTAACTATCGACAATACATCTTTTGATTCTTCAGAAGCCTACCACCTAGACCTTCATTTACTAACACCTGCCATAGAGCTTTCCTTTTAATCTCTATCAATACGCCTGTTGAAAATCCTTAAAACCTATACAATTTATTATTCTTCTCCCTTATTTTCTTCAGTCATTTGTTTCAATGTAAAGATTTGATCCACAAACATCCTCTACCATCTAAACGCACCTTGATTCTCACAATTCAGTCCTTCAGTTCACTTCGACGTCACTCTTTTGACTAAAATAGCAGCATATATCTTTTCCCTACAACACTCAATAGAAACTAATTCCCCTATAATTCCTGTTGTTCCTTTAATCTCCCTTACCCTTTATATAAAGGGTAAATATTACTGCTCTCCTCCAATCCCTCGGAATATACCCTCTATAAACGCTTTATTACAATACTTCCAAATCCAATCCATCACCATCTCGCCTCCGTTCTGGATCATTTCACCAGTAATTTTATTTATACTGCAGATTTACCATTCTTCAACTTTCCTACTCTACCCATTACCTCCTCTACTTACTAATGACCTCACCAACAAAATACCTATTCCTTCTTGCAATCCATCAAACCCACACACATTCACTATCACTCATCATTACTGTTAATTATTATACAGATCTCGAAGTGTTCTTTTCCACAAATCCCCTCACAGTCCCTTTCATCAGTTAACAAAAGCACCAGTCCTATTCATTATTCTATGAGATTCCTCCTTATTCATTCTTAACCTTTTCTCAACTTCCTTCCAGAAGAGCTTCATTTTCCCTTCTAAGTCCCCATTCATCCTCCTTCCAAACTGGTCATTTATCTCTCGTTTTTCCTATTCACCTTTAAGTATTTCTTTTTTTCCCTCTTTATATACTTCCAAACATCTTTCTTTTAGAAACTTCATCATTGGCTCGGACACACGAGGGCTATTAGTACATTCAACTACGCTTCTTTTTTACTTTCAACCGCTTGCATCACCTCTTCATTCCACCACTCACTTTTAGCATTCTTACTTCCTACTTTAGCACATCCACATACTTCCTTTGCACTGCTAACAACAACTTCCTTCATTTGCTCCCAGATTTGTTCAGTTTCAACTTGTTCACATTCTACTGATTTACTTGCAGTGCTCTTGATACCTTATCCTTTATTACCTTGTTCAGTCGTTAACTCTACTCTTATTCTACCTCACTTTCTTGCTCCGTATCACCTTCCTCTCCATCCAGGCCCCCACTAACTTAATTTTACAAATAACTTATATTAGCGGAATATTTAATAACTATACCTCTCGCTCCATTTAATACGTAAGAATAAACTAAACGATAAAATTACTACTATGGTATTATATCAAAGGTCACGACCGTCTTATAAACTTAAAATGTTAAAGTAATATTGAAGTCCTCCTCCTAAAGAAGATAAAATAAATTAAAATACTAATACTAAAATTAAAGATTTAACACTAATCACTATTTAAATTGAGATTTCTTACCAATATAGCCAGAAGCTTGTCTGTTATATAAAGCTGTATGTAAAGTATTCATACACAACGATCTTCTAAAATACTTGTGGTCTGGTTTTAAAAGTAAATATTCTGTTCATATACTATGCTAGATTAGTGTTAGTTTACCGTTGCCTTATAACGGACCCCTTAATATATTTTTTGTTTCCACTAACCCCTTTTAAATATTTTTTCCTCCCGAACACCCTTTAAATATTTTTTCCCTGCGAACCCTTTTAAATTTTTTTTCAGCGAACCCCTCCAAAATACGACATTAAATCAAATTTAAGTTGGAGAGAGAGAGAGAGAGAGAAGAGGAGAGAGAGAGAGAGA
>JABUQX010011575.1:20000-27500 GCA_015478945.1 Trachelipus rathkii | reverse complement strand
TATATATATATATATATAATATATATATATATATTATATATACTATATATATATATATATATAAGGTGGGC
Source organism: Trachelipus rathkii (assembly GCA_015478945.1). NCBI lineage: Eukaryota > Metazoa > Arthropoda > Malacostraca > Isopoda > Trachelipodidae > Trachelipus > Trachelipus rathkii. Next base: position 27,429 of record JABUQX010011575.1, on the reverse strand, counting down.
ATTAACGCGTTAAAGCGTTAATCCGTTAATTAACTCGTTAATTTTTTTCGTTAACTTTTAACGCTTTCGTTAATTTCGAAAAGAAGTAACGGACTATTTAACCGAGTTACATTTGTGAATTAACGTTAACGAGTTAAAATTTTTCCCCTACATCCGTTAACCGTTTACCTAATTTACGAGTTTTTATAAAATATTTTCTTAACAGATTTTAAATTGTAATAGATTAGATTTCTATAACAGATAAACTTTTTTTTCCAAAATTTCCTAAACTCTCCTCTCAGGCCTCAAAATGTGTTTATTCTTACATGGTTATTTTCCCGTTCAGTAATGTTTAACATTGTTGTTTCCTTAATGCGTATTCTCATTTCTTATTGTTTCGCTGAAGAAAAAAAAAGATAGTGATTGTTGCTCGTTCAATGAGTCATTAACTTCTTTCGTTCGTTCACTTGAACTTGCTTCTTTTGTGACTAGTGAAAAATATAAGAAGTCAATGCCTAATGAAGGGTTGTTAATTTATGCTCCATAATTACAGAGCAAATTAAGGAGTAGTGTATAAAACATTTTTGAAGTTATAAAAATGTAGTGGGAGTACATAAGGATGACATGTTATTATACTCGAGGTTGGGAGTTCTTACATTTTTAATCCTTAAGTTTTGAAAATAATGTCCTCAAGATGGCCCCCATTATTAGCAACAGGCTTATGGGGCCAGTTATTCGAGTTTTGAACAGCAACCTTCACACATGAGCCGTGGTATTGCGTTGATTATCTTCATACAATATTTGCTCCCTTAAGCTTTGGTAGGGTGTGAGGACGACTTTTAAACACCTTTTCTTATCAGATATACTCGCAGAAAGAAATCGCAAATGCTCAATCAGGTGCCGTGCAGGCTACCCTACATCACCCCTCAGAGAGACCAGATGTCGGAGACATTCTTCCCAAAACAGTGAGTGAGAACCACAAGTCCCCCAATCTCAAATCCTCAACAATCTCTTCCATTTTTGGATGCGCGAAAGTGTTCAGCATGGTGATATAACGTTCAGAATTTACGGTTAGTCACTCCTTCCTCCTCAAAGAAGTATGGGCCTATAACACCAAACCGTGATACGGCACACCATACCGTTAGTTTAGGGGAATGTAGTGGCCTTTCCTGGATAACTCGGGGGTTATTTAATGCCCAGTAGCGGAAATTTTGCTTATTGACAGCCCCACACAGGTGAAAATGTGCCTCGTCGCTACTGAAGAAGGCTGCCTCGGGAGGGATCTGTGCAAGCATTTGCGTACACAGATCTCAGCGGTTTAACATAATCTGTTTGCTTTCAAATTCCGTTGAGGCCATCATTCATTTTATATGGATGGAAATGTAAATCCATATGGCAGGATCCTTCTCAAACTGCGGTCAGATATTCCCAAAGCAACAGCATGCCGTCGGGCAGAACGTCGAGGCGACTGCACTACCGCTGCTCTTACTCGCTCCACATTTTCTGGTGTTCTGATGAATCTGCGTCGGCCATATGTATCTGTTCGTAGTGTACTACCAGTTGACTCTAATTGTCTAACCCAGGACCGAATTGTTTTGCGGAATGTTGAACCGTCGCCGAAAAGTTCTTTGCGTCGCGATCACAGAATTGTTGTTTTCATAAAACGCCCGCACGGCAAAGCCGCGATGCACTCCCGTCCACACCATGTTCGATACTAAAATGGGAATGTCGGCAGAAGAAAACGAGACCGCGAGCATCTGCCTCCCACACCACCCCTAACCAGTGAACCCCCAAAACTGCTCAATTGGTTCTGGCCGCACGCTTGGTTATTTGTATAAAACTGTAAGTTGGTATATATTATTCCTATTATTTTACAATAATATACTATAAGTATTAAATTAAGTATTTACGTTTTGGAAGTATTCTTTGGAAAGCGGCAAAGTATCGCTAGTGAAAGCCTAAATTATTTAAGTTTGATGGGCTTAATATCATTAATATTGTTAGGGATTATTATTATTATTATTATTATTATTATTTTTATTTTTATTTTTATTATTATTATTCTTATTATTGTCTTTCTTATTATTTTATTACTTATTATTTTTGCAGCCTTAATGAATATTTGTGAAAAATTTATGAAAAAATTATTGAAGCTGATTACAATTCAGACTAATTAAATATAACTGTTAAATTCCGTTAACATTCTTAACCGATAAACCGCCCTTTAATGATTAACGTCGTTAATTTTTTTTTGTTAACGATTAAGGATTGACGGCGTTAACTTTTTCATTAAACGGTGCCTCACCTTTATATATATATATATATATATATATATATATATTATATATATATATATATATATATATATGATATATATATATATAATATATATTATATATATATATATATATATATATATATATATATATATATATATATATATATAATATATATCATATATATATATAATTAAAACTACAGGCAGAATACAAAAACTGGGTGGCTCAAATCTTCACCAAAATTAAACATTTTAATGCAAACTTAATATTAAAGCCGATTTTTATTGAAAGAATCATCAGGTAGTCAAAAATTAAAAACCGGTCCTACCACGTAGTTAAAAACTTTTCATTTTTTGCATTTTATGATATATATCAAGCAGAAAAAAATATTGATACCACACACACAAATATTGGCACAATCTTATTATATTTAAAGTCATTACTCAAAAATCTTCCTTATCTATTGTAAAAAAAAAAAAATTTAAATTATTTCCTGCCTGCTCCCCATCATTGGCTTTGTTTACATTTTTTTCGTTAGCATTTTCCTAAAATTCCGGTAAGCACGGGAAAAGCACTTACAGAAATTAGGAAATCTCTAACGTTTCGGAGCATTTTACTGAAATTTGTGCTAAAATTGACATAAACGAACGCAACTTTAGCATTTTACTAAATTTCGTTAGCAAAAGTGCAAAATCTAAACGCCTTAAAGCCGATTTTTATTGAAAGAACCATCAGGTATCACAAATTAAAACGGGCCTACCACGTAGTTAAAACTTTATCATTTGATTATTTTATGAATATATATCAAGCAGGAAAAAAATATGAAAACCACACAAATATTTGGCACAATCTTATTATTTTTAAAGTCATTACTCAAAAATCTTCCTTATCTATTTTAAAAAAAAAAAAAAAATAATTATTATTTCCTGCCTGCTCCCTCCATCATTGGTTTGTTTACATTTTTCGTTAGCATTTTCCTAAAATTCGGTAAGCACGGGAAAGAGCAACCTTACAGAATTTAGGAAATTCTTAACGTTTCGTTAGCATTTTACTAAATTTGTGCTAAAATTGACATAAACGAACACAACTTTAGCATTTTACTAAATTTCGTTAGCAAAAGTGCAAAATCGAAAACGCCTTATACATAATTCATAATAATAATAATAAAGCCGTTTTCGTTTTTGCATTTGTGCTAAAGCTGGATAAGAAATGCTAATCCAGTTTTAGCACGAATTTCGGGCATAATCGACCGATTGTTTACAAAAATTTTGATCAGCTGTTCTAAAATGGAACACGTGGTTTGGAATAAACAAAACAATTAAAAAAAATAACAAATGGTTTTTATTACAAATAATTGATCAGCTATTATAAGACATTAAGAATATAAAGACATAAGAAGCCACATTGGGCCTATCGAGACTGTCCCAGTCAACCCACTAACCAACATGCTCATGCAAATCCACAAAAGCACCCTAGGGCTTGTCAAATTGTTGTAACTACAAATCCACAAATTTGGCTTAGTCAAAACTTAATGATAATATATTATAATATAATATATAATATAATATATATAATAGAATATATATATATATATATATAATTTATATATATTATATATATATATATATTATATTATAGTATATTATGATACCCAAAACCATCCACATGCATTGAATAAACTAAGTTATGGTCACACCGCCATCTAAACATTAATAACTACTATAACTAAAAACTCGCCAATTTGGCTTCGTCAATATATTATATGAATACCCAACCCATCCATAAACGAATCTAACCCTTTCTTAAATGTTGCAATCGAGTCACAACTCAACAACTCCTCTGGCAGATCATTCCAAAATTTAACAACCCTATTATTGCTGAATGCATGCTTTCTTATATCAAATGGTATGCTTTCTTCTTAATAATTTTTTTTATATGCCCCTGGTCACCTGCCCATGTTCTACTATGAAAAATTATTGGTCTCTGTATTATCAATAGATGTAAATATTTTTGTAGACTAGTATCATTTCCCCTCTGAGAAATCGCTTTCTACAGAAAACATCAACTCCTTCAGCCTCTCCTCATGAGCTCTTACCCTCAACCCAGAAATCATCCTTGTTGCTCTACGTTGCACTCTCTCCTTGCATATCTAAGTCTTTCTTTAAAATAAGGGGCCAAAACTTGTGCACAATACTCTAATACTGCCTAACATAGCTATTAACGTTTTTTACTTAATTACTATCCCTTGCTCTTGTTAAACAACATTGCAGATTTATTAAGGGGGTGCCCAGCATCTATTAGCTTTATTTCTAGCTTCCAAACACTGATTAACTATTTTCAAATTACTGCTTAATAATCAGCAGCTAACATACTTTTCTTGGCCACAGACTCAAGACAAATCCCCAATTTATATCGAGGGTTAAAACTTTTATTTGAGTAACCTAGGTGAAGAGCCATTACACTTTTTACTATTAAAAATTCATTTGCCACTTATCTGCCCACCCAAGAAGTTTATCAAGATCATTTTGAATCTTAATGCATCCTTCACTATTCCTAACTGAGGTGGCCACTTTAGTATCATCTGCAAACTTAGAAACCTTGTCATTAAGTCCCTGGTCTAAATCATTTAATATATGAGGAACAATAGTGGCCCCAGCAATGAACCCTGGGGAACACCACTCTTCACTATTTCCCATGATGATTTATTGCCATTAAGTTGTACAACACTTTTTTATTCCACAACTACTCTTTAATCCAACCATGTAACCACTCCACCTATACCCACATTGCAATGAACTTCTTCATCAGCCTTATGTGGGGAACCTTATTAAAAGCTTTACTAAAGTCTAAATATACAACATCAACTGGATCTCCTCGGTCAATGCAGTCAGTAATGTATTCCCTAAATTCTAAAAGGTTGTCTGACATGATCTACCCTTTCTGAAAACCGTGCTGGGAGTCAATACAAATACCTTGTTACTCAAATATTTCTTTCTCTATATGACTTCAGTAACTTTTCCAGAAACTTTTTACAACCAGAGATGTAAGCTAACTGGCCTATATAATTTCCCAAATCTCCTTACTACCTTTCCTTATAAATAGGCACAACATTATGCCATGTTTTCCAGCCATCTGGTACCTCACCAAATGTTTAGATCGCTTAAAATCAATTACAGTGCTTGTCAAATGCTGATACTACCTCTCTTTTCAGAGATTCTACATATAATCCCATCAGGCTAGTCCCTGCCAGATTTACCTGGATCAATATGGTCTAATAAACGTTTAATACTTTTTACGTCAAATAAAATTCTGTAAGTCTATTTGTTACATGCATACAAGAACTATTCGTCTCCAAACAATTATCTAATCTTTCCTCTGTAAACACTGAAGCAAAATAAGCATTGAAAATGTTGACCAACTCCTTAATCTGAACTCACTAAGATTTTCATCAATTTTAATTGGACTAATTGCCCTATCTTATCTGTTTAAATTTATATAAAGCTAAAAAAATTTCTTCAGGTTCTTATTACTATTCTTGCTAAAATTTAATTTCTGCCTCTCTCTTTGCCTTTCTTATTGACTGGTTAAATTTATTTCTAATTTTCCTATAATTTTCTAAATCATCTTCCGTATTACTACCCTTGAATATTTAAAAACATCTACGCTTTTCATTAATTTTATCACTTATCTCTCTATTCTGCCACCAAACAGGTTTTCTCTTCGCCACCCATGGTTTATCTTTAAAACATATTGACTAAATATTCATTAAAATTTGCTTAAAATGTTCCCACACAGAAGGATGGACACGAAAAAAATCAAATTAAAAAAATTCCAATTGATTTTTTTACGTTGATTATTTTTTAATAAATAAATTCATATTTTTTTGAAATTTATTGATTTTTGATTTTTGAATTTTTTTATATTTTTTTTATTAATTATTTTTATTTTTTTTGTAAATTTAAGTAATTTAACTTCCATAGAAATAAAAAATTAAAAAAATTATATATAATTTTATGAAGTTTTTATATATATTTTTTTTTTCAATTTTCAACAAAACTATGGCATTGTAACCCGTAAGTCTGTACCATTTTTAATGCTGCTGTTTCATTGTTTCCAATTTTTAGATTTTACCAGAGCTTAGGGCTAGGGTTTTAACAATTGAAAATGTCAATAGCCATGATATGCAGACAATTATATGTATTGTTTTTGTATACGATGTCGTATAACAGAATAAATGTTTAGGCAATATTTTTTTGAATATGTCTACAATTTTGCACCCTTATTAAAAAATACAGATAATGCTGAAGAGGGCGCAACGTAAAGCAACAAGAAAGGTAGATTTTTGCTTTGAGGATAAGTAATAGGCGTGAAGTTTGCTCTGATAGGCCCATGGCTTTCTTAAAATAATATTATATTTATTATGGGTTGACTGGGACATTCTAGAGGGGCCAATGCAGCTTCTTAATTAATTTTTATTGGTTGACTGAGATAGTCTAAAAAGGACTATGCGGCTTCTCAAGTATTATTCTTATTTATTATGAGTTGACTGGAACATTCTAGAGGGTCAATGCGCTTTTAAATTTATTTTTAATTTATTAAATTATTATTGGTTGACGGGGACAGTCTAGATAGGCCCATGCGACCTCTTTCTTAAGTATATTCTTATTTATTATTTGATATTTAATTATGAGTTGACTGGGACATTCTAGTAGGAGGCCAATGCGTCTTCTAATTATAATTTTATTGTTGACTGGGAACAGTTCTAAAAAGGACATACGGCTTTCCTTAAATATTTTTTATTTATTATGAGTTGACTGGGAACATTCTAGAGGCGTCAATGCGGTTTCTTATTATTATTTTAATTATTAATTAATATATTTAATTATTGTTGACTGGGACAGTCTAGATAGCTTATGCGGCTTCTTAATATTATTCTTATTTATTATTTAATTATGGTTGACTGGAACATTCTATATGGGCCAATGGTGGCTTCGTATTATTAATTTTATTGGTTGACTGGGACAGTCTAAAAAGGACCATACGGCTTCTTGTAATTATTACTTATTATTATGTTTGACTGGGTACATTCTAAGAGGTTGTTAATGCAGCTTCTTAATTATTATTCAGAAATAATAATTAGGAAGCTGCATTGACTCTCTAGAATGTCCCAG
>JABUQX010011575.1:5000-7500 GCA_015478945.1 Trachelipus rathkii | reverse complement strand
TGTAAAGGTGTATATATATATATATATATATATATATATATATATATATATATATATTATATATAAATATATATATATATATATAATAAATATATATATATTATATAATAATATATTTTAAATAAATATATTTATATATATATATATATATATATATATATTATATAAAATATATATATATATATATATATATATATATATATATATATAATATATCATTTCCTGAAAAAACACAATATCCACATAGCTATCATACAAGAAGCCTCCCTCGCCCAAAACACCCCTCTCCCCACATTCTATGGGTACGATGCCTATATTCCCCTGCTCAACCTCCTCACCACTCCCTTTTAACACTGATCCACAACAGCATACCATATCATAATACAACTACTAACACTTCCACACTACTCCCCGCCGCATTAATAAAATCCCAATCTTGTTCTATACTCCTGAACAAGACCACCTAAAACATCTTCAACCTTTATATTCGCCACCCGACCACCCCAAACCCGCCCCAAACAACCTCACTCCCCCCCTATCAACAATAGCAACATACCCAAATCTCATCCTTGGAGGCGACTTAAATGCACACCACACTGCCTGGTACGAAGACTACCCATCTGATCCCCAGAGGCAACCATTAATTCTTAATGAATGGAATCCATAATATCCTTAAGCTCAAAAGTAAATGTCCACCAGAATCCCTCCCCAAGCCACCCATCCCCCAACCTCACCAGACGTCACATTTTGCTCCCCCTCCCTACATCACAGACTAACCTGGGACACAACCACTGACCTACAATCAGATCACCTCCCTATCCTCATATCTCTGACCTCCCCCACCAATCTCCAAAAAAAAAAGACAACCACATTTACTAACTACAAAAAAAGCTAACTGGACAGAATCCACTAACCATATCGAATCCCTCATAAACCTACACCAAATACATGACATAACCCCAAACATTAAACACCTCCATCATTCACTTAAACAACACAATCATCAAATCCGCCAATCTCTACATACCTAAGGGTCACAAAAAATCCTACAATCCTAAACTATCCCCCGGAAATCAGTCAACTTATTAAACAAAGAAACTCCCTCCGAAAAATCAAGACCATACACCAACATTAAACCATCAACCAAATAACTAACCTAAACACTCAGATTTCAAATCTCATAACCACTAACACTACTAATAAGTTTACAGAATACCTACAAAACAATATCTCACGCATAGATAATAAGAAAACCTGGAAGGTTATCAAAAAACTAAACAACTCACAAAACAATCCCCCTCCCTCACACGAATCCCCATCCTTGCCCGACAACTCCCTCCCTTCCTCAAAACAACAAGTAGACAGCCTCGCAAAACACTACGCTAATATCTCCCGTAAACCAACTCACCCCAATAATAGGTTAACAAAAAAACAACTCAAAAAAACTTCCCTCAGATCACAACCCTCCACCATCCATTTACAACCAACATGATATAAGAGACAATTCAAAACCCTTAAAAATTCACCAGCAACAGGACCAGACTCAATTTCAAACTTCCACCTGAAACACCTAGGAGGAAAAAGCAATTCTCCCTCATCACAAGAAATCTTTAACAAATCCTGGAAACTTATTATATACCCCCACTCTGGAAACAAAAGCATTCATTAATCCCAAAATTGAACACCTAAAAGACCCAAATTCCCCATACCTCACTATCGCACAAAATCTCTCTTCTCTAAACACCATCAGCAAACTGCTGGAGAAAAACTAATATTAAAAAAAAAATCCCCACACATCCCCTCCCAAAATTCCAACATGGATTTAAAGCAATCATTCAACAACAACAGCCCTACCCTCCTCACCCAACACATAATTAATGGCTTCATCCAATCTCCATCACACAGATCCATACTTACAGCCATCGACTTTAACAAAGCCTTTGACACTGTCCCCACATACACATCCTTATACAAAAATTCTTCAATCCCCCCTAGAAAACAATGATAAAAAGTGGCTTTCAAATTTCCTCACCAATAGATATGCCAAAGTCCTTCATAAAAACACCCTCTCACACTCCATTAAACTACAAAACGGCGTAGCACAGGGCGCCATTCTCTCTCATCCTCTTCAATCTCTTTACAGCAGATCTGCCCACCCCTACCAACCAATCCACCAAACTAATAACTTACGCAGACGACATCAGTCTCATTTCCCAACATCCACTTGTAAACACAGCCACCCAACACACCCAAGAATTCCTACAATTATTAGAAACTTGGCTACTCACACCAATAGAATGACAGCTTCCCCCTTAAATCCTCCATTACCCTCCTAACCACTGACCGCCACCAATCCCATTCCACCCAACAGTCTACTTGAACAACAACCTCCTTCCATCTAAACAAAACCCCAAAAATAATAGGACTCACTTACGACACACATATGAATTTCTCCCCCCCACACGACCAATAATTACTTCCTCAACCCAACGGAAATTAA
>JABUQX010011575.1:0-2500 GCA_015478945.1 Trachelipus rathkii | reverse complement strand
AAGGAAAGGTATGTAAAAGCATTTGTAATTAAATCAGTTGTATATGAACAAAATGAAACTGAACAATTTTGGACTCAAATGAAGGAAGCATTTATTAGCAGTACGAAAAAAAGTATGTTGATGTGCTATAGTAGGAAGTAGAATGTCTATAATGATGAGTGGCGGAATGAAGAGGTGATGCAAGTGGTTAAAAGTAAAAAAAAGAGACATACAAGGGAATGAAAAGTTGCTCTGGAAGATAGTATGAGAGGTTAAAAAAGAGAGTAAGGGGAATCTTCCTAGAATAATGAAAAATGATTGTTTGCATAACATTTTCAGTATTGAAGAGGTGATAATGAATGTGAGTGGGTTTGATGGTTTTAGAAGTAGGTAATTTGAGGATGACGTAATTAGTAGGGAGGAGGTAATAGGTAGTAAGTAAGTTGAAGAATAGTAAATCGGCAGGTATAGATGGAATTACTGGTAAAATGATCAAGAATGGAGGAGAGATTGTGATCGACTGAATATGGAAGTTGTGTAACAAAGCGTTTATGGAGGGTAAAGTTCTGAAGGATTGGAGGAGAGCAATGATAGTACCCTTTTATAAGAGTAAGGGAGATAAGGGGAACTGTCTAAACTATAAGGAAATTAGATTATTGAGTGTTGTAGGGAAGAAAAATGCTGGTATTTGGTTGAAAGAGTTCATTGAGTGACTGATGGACTGTTTGTTGAAGAACAAGGTGCATTTAGAAGTGGTAGAGAAAGTTTAGATCAAATTTTTACTTTTGGAACAAACGAGAGAAAAGAAGAATAAATTGTATTTAGGTTTTATGGACTTGCAGCAGGCGATTGACAGGATTAATAGGGAAGCTCTGAGGTAGGTGTTACTAATATATTCTGAATGGAATCAAAAGTATGTATGCCATTAGTGAAGCTTGTATAATAATAAAATTGGAAGTGGAAAGTGAATGGCTTAATATTGATAGTGGAGTCAGGCAGGAATGTGTCATGTCTCCATGGCTTTTTAATTTGTATATGGATGGGGTGACGAAAGAATTAAAGGTAGGGGTGGTAACGGAGGATGTTAGACTGATGAAGAATGGAAGAGAGTGTAGGATGCCCTGCTTATTGTATTCTGATGATTTGGTTTTGTGTGGAGAATCTGAAGAAAGTTTGAGTGGATTGGTAGAGGGGTGTGTAAAAGGAGGGATTTGAAAGTAAATGTAGATATGAGTAAGGTGATAATAGTGGGTGTGGAGTGTCCGCTTTGTAAAATCATGATGGATAATGATGAGCAATTAAATCAAGTATTTGAATTTAAATATTTGAGATATATGTTGGAAGAAAAGGGAACAGATGATGCAAATTGTAGTAGGAAAGTTGTGAATGGCAGGATGGTGGCTGGTGAATTTAAATCCTTGGTGAATGCAAAGGAACTTAAGTTTTTAGTGTGCTAGAGTTCTGCATGAGAGTATGTTGCTACCAGTGGGCAGTGTTAGTATGTTGTAGTGAAGCTATGGTGTGGAATAAGAGGTATAGATCTAAGGTGCAGTCTGTTTAGATGGAAAATCTTAGAGGTGTGTTAGGTGTGAGAAGAATTGATAAAATGAGGAATAAACGTGTTAGGAGGTTGTGTGGTGTAAATGGGGTTTATTAAGATGGTTTTGTCGTATTGAAAGGCCGGACGATAGTCAGTTGGTTTAGTTGATGTATAGTGGTCAATGTACTGAGAATCACCCGGCTCTAAGACTGAAGGAAAAGTGGATTTAGTCCTTTAAAGGAGTGTCTGAAGGAAAGGAATGATAGTTTGACAGGCGGAGCATGGTTGTGGACATGGCTCAGGGGATGAACCCTTAAATTGATGAGATACTACAAAGGGGGTCTGTCACAATGTTGTGAAACCCTTGGGCTGATTTTTGACTGTGATGGGCTCGCACTTAAGGGCATGAGGGGGCCTTTCCTTTTGACTTACATCAGTTTTTCTACCTAACTATTCCATTTTCAGTGTAGTTTTGCTCACTTCACCCCTATACTGGGGAAAAGAGCAGGATTATATATATACAGGGTGATTCAAAACCTCTGCGACAAACTCGGAGGGCTGATAGAGCAAACGATAAGGAACATTTATTGTTAAATAACCTATGTTGTATGACGCTTCGTTTCAAAGTTACGGACGATTGAAGGCACACTAGTTTATGTTGTGTGACGCATCGCATGTAGGTTACTCAATTTTAATGTGTTTGTGCTTGCGTACATGTGTGTACGCTTAACGTTTTTCGAAAACACGTGGCAATACCTTTACCTTGCCCAATTCATCGTTGATTCAGTACAGTGTAGGTGGTATGCATGGAGGCTTTGCTCTTGCAAGACCCGAACCACAGACGACTGATTTGAACCCATGGCATGGGCAATGGCGTGTGTGCTAGTCGACGGGTCGTTGGCGACCCTCTCAAGCACCTCTTCTTCAAACGCAGGAAGTCCTTCGTATTACGGCGTCTTCCATCAACTGGACCGGGGACGA
>JABUQX010011574.1:7500-27500 GCA_015478945.1 Trachelipus rathkii | reverse complement strand
ATAAAAGTGCTTGTATGGTGCACCTGAAAGTTTCTCGTGAGCGCTTAGCAGTTGGATTAAAAACGGCTTTTGCATAGTAATAAAAAAAAGAAAAGCCGGTTTATAAATATCGTGTGATTTGTTAAGCCTATGCCGCAGAGTTGCGAGGCCAATATTAGTAAAGTGGTTGTTATTGCTACGTAATATATTTCTTTTATATATATAGAGAAATGTATTTGTGCTAATTTAACTGGCATTATTACATGTGTTTCGCTAGTTGCTCACTATCTGTTAATATGTGCTTTAAATGTTATATTTCCATTATAACTATTTCCACAAGTTATTTTTTATCATTTGTAGCTCTTTGCATGTCAACCCCTTTTATGTTTATGTTGAAATTATCAGCTATAATTTTATTGCTAATAAGAATGTATAACGTTTTTTGTAAATTTAGTGAAAGTTTGCTAAATCTTTCCATGTTGAAATCTTATTCAAAGTGTCTGCCGTTTCTGCGAGAAGAGTAAATGGGATTTTTTATCAGCTTATTAATATTGTATGTCCTCAGCAAAAGAAACCTTGAAAAAAAGTCATCTGTGATTAAGCATATCATTGGTATTTAGTATTGGTAAATAAATAAAGGGACAAGTATTGATCCTTGATGGAACATACAGTTATTTTGACGTGCTTCCGAGCATATTTTCACCTAATTTAAAAACATGCATGTGTGATCTCTCTTCTAATATATCTCTAAACCCTTTATATTATTGTATTTCCTAAATTCGCATTCATACTCATTTTTTCTTAGAAGAATATCATGATCTATTGTATCAAAAGCTTTTGTAAGATCCAATAAAACGCGCAGATGAATTTTTTATGCCTGACCTAATATTTTCATATATTTTTCAGTCAAACAAACAAGGGCTTCAGGTGTTGCACCTATTTCTTTCTAAAGCCAAATTAAAAGTCGTTAAGATATATTACTGTATTAAGATATTCAGTTATCGATTTAATAATGTAATTTTTCAAATAATTTTACAAATTGTATTGTAATTGAGATCGATCGTATAGTTTTTAGGATAATTTTTTTTTCATCATTTTTTTTGGAGCAGGAAGTCACACGTGAGACGGTTTAAAATTTATTGCAAATTCCAGTGTGCAAGGGAGATGTTAAAATGTTCTTTTAGGGGGGAGGGCAATTATATCGGCAAATGTTTGTAAATGTAGTGGGGATGGCATTCTTTTATTTTTTAGGGTCGACAATTACCGTTTTGATTTCTTGAAGGAAAGCAATATTTTCAAAAGGGAAGCGTTAGAACCTCAGACGTGAACCGCTATGTCCCAAAGTATATGGTCTCATATTTGGTTTTGATGGGAGCATTCTCTACCACCAATTTGGTTTAGCAATGCCTTAACAAAATACTTATTAAATTCGTCGGCAATTTCTTTTTGTCCTTTTAATATTTCTCCGTTTATTTTTAGTTCATTTATTTTGCTTGTTTTTTATTTATTTTTGTTGATTAGATTGTTAATTAGGTCCTATGTAGTTTTTGAATCCTCATTTTTAATTGTTTATCATAATTATCATATAATTGAGAAGGTTTGATGATCCTTTGTGATTTCTATAGAGTTTATGCTTTTGATTTTTAGAGTTTATTATTCCAGGTATTATCCACGGATTTTTAATCCTTTTTGGGCCTAATTTTTTTATATTTTAGGGGGAAAGAATCATTATAGCACTTTCTTAAAGAGTTTAAAAGGCAGTTTAATTTTGAATATATGTCAATCCGCTCATTTTGTATATATGAAAAGTTTGCCTCACTTATCTTATTTCGAATAATAAGCCTGCAATTTTTGTCATCATGCCTGTATTTTATTATGGTAACCGTTTGAATTTTATTGGGTTTTATTGATATGAAATTTTACAAGACAGATATTGATCAGACATATCAGCCTTCATTACAAATGATTTGATATCGGCCTCAATGTTACTCCAAACTTGGTCAATTAAAGTTGGATTTCTGTCTTTAATGTTGTTTGGTCTAGTAGGTACAGTTATGTAATTATCAAACCGTTTGAAACCAGTTTACATTTGAGTATAAGCGCGTTGCTCCTTAAAAAGGAACTTATTATTTACGTTGATCATATGTTAAAGGCACAGGCAATTATTAAAATTTGTGTTACGTAAGTTTGTCTGCATTATTAAATTCGAAGAGAGTTATGGAATTCAATTTTCGACACTTTTGGGCGCTGTCGTATAATCCCACTACCTATCATATTTAAAAGATTGTATTCTCAACTCGGAACTTGCCAAGACTCTAAGGTGTTGTAGATGTTGCTGAAAATTCTAGTTTAGGTTTTCGCAAATATCCTTTTGTATGAAAGGAGAGATTCCCCCCTCCTTGTTTGTTCCAGGTCTAAACATCATGATAGCCCTTATATCATCGGTAGTGGAATGCACTCCTTTGTTGTTTTCATTAAGAAAAAGTCTTGCCTTAGAACCATTGCAACCAGATTGATATTTAAATCAACCTAAATAATTTAAAGTTCGTTCGTAATATTTATTTGAAGAACTTTTTTACGTTAAGGTGAACAGTGCCAAAGTTGTATACTTCAATATTTTATTATTTTTTCCTTTTTCAGCAAATCAGGAGAAGCATATTACGTATTATGTGTGGTATTATTAAAAGAAATTTCATCTCAATTTCTGGCTGCGCTCATATAATAATAATAATAATAATAATAATAATAATAATAAAATAATAATAATAATAATAATAATTAATAATAATAATTATAATAATACTATAATATAATTAATAATAATAATAATAATAATAATAATAATAATAATAATAATAATAATAATAATAATAATAATAATAATATAATAATAATAATAATAATAATAATAATAATAATAATAATAATATAATTAATAATAATTAATAATAATAATAATAATAATAATAATAATAATAATAATTAATAATTAAAATAATTAATAATATCGGTGATTAATAATATAATCAGAAATAATAACTTTATATATCGAGAAATAAGAAATAATAAATATAATAATAATAATAATAATAAATAATAATAATAAATAATAATAAATAATAATAATAAATAATAATAAATAATAACAATAAATAATAATAATAATAATAAATAAATAAATATAATAATAATAAATAATAATAAATAATAATAATAAATAATAATAAATAATAATAATAAATAATAATAAATAATAATAATAAATAATAATAATAATAATAATAATAATAATAATAATAATAATAATAATAATAATAATAATAATAATAATAATAATAATAATAATAATAATAATAATAATAATAATAATTAATCAAACCCCTAACAGAATGCTTAAATAACATAATGGATGGAAGAGTAGACATCCCGCACTGGTTCATAACTGGTGAAACAACCCTTATTCCAAAAAATGAAGAAACCAAAGATCCTAGCAAGTATAGACCTATAACATGCCTTCCCACATCGTACAAAGTATTAACAGGAGTTCTGACCCAAAGGTTATACAAACATGTAGAAAAGAACAACATCATTAGTGAAGAGCAAAAGGGATGTAGTAGACATACCTATGGTACAAAAGAACAACTACTGATAAATAAAATGATAATTGAAAATAGCTGGAAAGGGCAAAAGAATCTATGCATGACGTGGATAGATTACAGGAAAGCTTATGATAGTGTACCCCATTCGTGGCTGAAGGAAATAATGAGCATCTACAAAGTTGATGAGAAAAAAAGATTCATGGAAAGGGTAATGGAAATGTGGAAAATTAATTTAAAGCTACCACACGAAAAAGGAATTATGAAAATAAAAAATGTAAAAGTGAAAAGAGGGATTTTTCAAGGAGACTCCATGTCCCCCCCTGTTATTTGTATTAGCCCTCAACCCCTTAAGTAACCTGATCAACAACTTAGAGAACGGGTACAGAATAAATAAAAGAACCGAGAAGAAAGAAAAGAGAATCTCTCACCTCTTCTACATGGACGATTTAAAGCTGTATGCGCCGAGTAGAGGAGAGGCAGAGAGACAGATAAAGGTGGTCAGTGATTTTTCATGGGATATTAGAATGGATTTTGGATTGGAAAAGTGTGCGTTCATAGTTATGAACAAAGGTAGAAAGATACATGCTGAAAACATCATAGTTAATAACATGGAAATCAAAGAACTGGAACAGGAAGGAACTTACAAATACCTTGGAGTAGAGGAGTCAGACAGGATTGAAAACACAATTATGAAAGAGAGAATTAAAAAGGAATACATCTCAAGAGTGAAGAAAATATTAAAAACTAAATTAAAACCAAAAGCCAAAATAGAGGCAATTAAGGTATTGGCAATGCCAGTAATGAGATATAGTTTTGGAATTATAGACTGGTACCAGCAATGAAATAAATATTCTAGACACAACAACAAGGAAACTCCTCCATGCACACAAAATAATCTACAAAAACCAGTGCACAGCCCGTATATACATCCCGAGAGATGAAGGAGGTATGGGAATGCCACACATAGGTAGAACCCACAAAAGTGAAATAGTAGGATTATCAGAATATATAGAAGGAAAAGGAACCAAATTCATTGGTTGGTTAAAAGAACAAGATTGCAAGGCTGGAACAACTTCAATAACAAAAAAGGCAAATGACTACCTCCATGAATTTAACATCCATATCAGAACACAGAATGGATGGAATGAGAAAAACGTCAAAGAAAGAACTAAAATATTAAAGGAATCTTATTAAAGCAGCAAAGAAAGAAAGCCGATAATGTAGAATGGGAAGAACATAGACACGCCAAATTTAAAAAAAGAAGTATTGAACAAGGCCTTTATCAATAAAGAAAAGTCGATAGAAGCAATGGCGAGGGGGATTTTTGAAATAAATGATGACGAGAACTCTGATGTTTACAGCTCAGGATTGGTGGCTTAAGGAATAATTGGTGTCAAAAAGCATATACGAAGGAGTCGAATGGCTCTGATAGAGTAGGATTGAGTTGGGAAATTCTCAGAGACTGTACCCCACATATTATTCCGGATGTGAGACTCTGCTACGTATGGGACTATATACGGAAAGACATAATACCATATGCAAACTCATTCATTACAGACTATGCAAACTATATAATATAGATACTCCTAATAACCACTGGAATTATAAACCCCCTACAATAGTAGATAATGACCATATCTAAATTCTATATGATTTTGGCATACCCACCGACATATTTGTACCACGCAATAGACCGGATTATTGTATTAGTTAATAAAAACAACAAGAAAATGCCAATTAATAGAGGTAGGTGTCCCATACGATGAAAATTTAGTTATATGTTATTTCAGAAAGAAATTAAAATACCAATATTAAGATACGCCATCAGAAGGATGTTGGAGATGGAGGAGGTGGAGGTAGTGCCAGTGGTAGTGGGGTCCCTTGGAGCGGTAAAAACCTCTCTAGTAACCTATCTAGAAAAGATCCCTGCTAAAATTGGAACCGAGGAGATAGCTATAGAAGCAATTAGAGGAAGCCTAGGAATAATGATGCTAGTCTTTGGGAGTTGAGTGTGCGGTGCTATGCCTTAACCCAAGGTTTGGGGACGTGTAGCCACCGAGATACCCTCCAAAAGAGGTGTTTAAAAAAAAATATATACATATACAAATACAATGACATATGCATATCAGATACATATACATATACATAAATACATGCTACCATTTAAATTACAATTAGAATAATAATAAAATAATAATAATAAGAATAATAATAATAATAATAAAAATAATAATAATAATAATAATAATAATAATAATAATAAATAATAAATAATTAATAAATAATAATAGTAATGTTACTTAATAATAAAAGAAAATAAAAAAAAAAAAAAAAAAATAAAAATAAAAATAAAAATAAAAATAAAAATAAATAATAATAAATAATAATAATAATAATAATAATAATAATAATAATAATAATAATAATAATAATAATAATAATAATAATAATAATAATAAAAATAATAAAAATAATAATAAATTAATAATTAATAATAATAATAGCAATTGTAATAATATGATAATTAATTAATAATAATAATAATAAAATAATAAATAATATAATAATAATTAATTAATAATAATAAAATAATATAATAATAATCTAAATCATAATAATAATAATCATAATAATCATAATAATAATAATCATAATCATAATAATAATAATAATAATAATAATAATAATAATAATAATAATAATAATAATAATAATAATAATAATAATAATAATAATAATAATAATAATAATATAATAAATAATAAAAATAATAAAATAATAATAATAATAATAATAATAATAAAATAATAATAATAATAATAATAATAACAGGAATAAGTATAGTATGCATTTAAAAATGCATTTTTGTTCGTTTACCACAGTTTGGTTTTTGCCTTTTCGTGCCCTACTAATATATAACCTTGATGTTAAATCACAGAGGTGTACATCATGTTTTAAGATGGGATAATAATAATAATAATAATAATAAAATAATAATAATAATAATAATAATAATAATAATAATAAATTAATAATAAAAATAATAAAAATAATAATAATTAATAATAATAATAATAATAATAATAATAATAATAATAATAATAATAATAATAATAATAATAATAATAATAATAAAAATAATAATAATAATAATAATAATAATAATAATAATAATAATAATAATAATAATAATAATAATAATAATAATAATAATAATAATAATAATAATAATAACAATAATAATAATAATAATTAGTAATATAGATTTTTTGAGTTTAAATGTAAATATTTTTAAGAAACTTTCATTTTTAATTTTTGCGGTAAATCATTAT
Source organism: Trachelipus rathkii (assembly GCA_015478945.1). Classification (NCBI taxonomy): domain Eukaryota; kingdom Metazoa; phylum Arthropoda; class Malacostraca; order Isopoda; family Trachelipodidae; genus Trachelipus; species Trachelipus rathkii. The sequence continues at coordinate 20,590 of JABUQX010011574.1, read as the reverse complement.
GTAGTTTAGCACATTTATAACTAACTGCTTGTCTAGCTTTTTCTAATCGATAAAGAGTAGAATTGATATGCGAATCTGAATCTGATTAATATGAAACTAAGATATAAGAAAGACAGTTTTTATTGCGTGTCATCTTTTGCTGTTCTTTTAGAAGAGATAGTTGTAATAGGTCTTCTAACTGCAATATTTTAAGTTTTTTAAATAAAGGTGTTGTATGGTCACAAAAATTTCATGTATCGCTTAGAAGTTGGATAAAACGCTTTTGCATAGTAATAAGCGGTTAAATATCTGATTTGTTAGCTATTCCGCAGAGTGCGAGGCAATATAGTAAAAGTGGTTGTATTTGTACATAATATATTCTTTTCATTATATATAGAGAAATGTATTTTGCTAATTTAACTGGCATATACATGTGTTTCGCTAGTTTGCTCACTAGCTGATTAATATGTTCTTTAAATGTTAATATTTCATTAACTATTTCCACAAGTATTTTATCATTTGTAGCTCTTTGCATGTCAACCCCTTTTATGTTTATGTTGAAAGTTTCAGCTATAATTTAATTGCCAATAAGAATGTATGACGTTTTTTTTGTAAATTTAGTGAAAGTTTGCTAAAATCTTTCCATGTTGAAATCTTATTCGAAAAGTGTCTGCCGTTTCTGCTGGAGTGAGTATAATGGGATTTTTATTCACCTATTAATATTGATATGTCATCAGCAAACGAAACCTGTGAAAGAGTCATGTGAATTAAACATATCATTGGTATTTAGGGTAAATAATAAAGGGCCAAGTATTGATCCTTGTGGAACATCACAAGTTATTTGACGTGCTTCCGAGCATATTTCACCTAATTTAACATGATGTGATCTCTCTTCTAGATATATTCTAAACCTTTATATTATTGTATTTCCCTAAATTCGCATCATATTCATTTTTCTTAGAAGAATATCATGATCTATATCAAAAGCTTTGGTAAGATCCAATAAAATAAGCGCAGATGAATTTTTATGCCTAATATTTTCATATATTTTTTCAAGCAAACAAATAAGGGCTTCAGTTGTTGACCTATTCTTTCTGAAGCCAAATTAAAAGTCGTTAAGAATATTATTCGTATTAAGATATTCAGTTATTCGATTTAATAATAATTTTTCAAATAATTTACAAATTGTATTGTAATTGAGATCGATCTATAGTTTTTAGGATAATTTTTTTTCATCATTTTTTTGAGCAGGAGTCACACGTGAGACTTTTAAAATTTATTGCAAAATTCCAGTGTGAAGGGAGATGTTAAAATGTTCTTTTAGGGGGGAGGCAATTATATCGGCAATTGTTTTGTAAATGTAGTTGGGGATGGCATTTCTTATTTTTTTAGGTCGACAATTACCGTTTTGATTTCTGAAGGAGCAATATTTTCAAAAGAAAAGCGTGAACCGCTATGTCCCAAGTAGGTCTCATATTTGGTTTGATTGGGAGGCATGTCTACCACAATTTGTTTAGCAATGCTTACAAAATACTTATTAAATTCGTCGGCAATTTCTTTTTGTCCTTTTAATATTTCTCCGTTTATTTTTAGTTCATTTATTTTGCTTGTTTTTTATTTATTTTTGTTGATTAGATTGTTAATTAGGTCCTATGTAGTTTTTGAATCCTCATTTTTAATTGTTTATCATAATTATCATATAATTGAGAAGGTTTGATGATCCTTTGTGATTTCTATAGAGTTTATGCTTTTGATTTTTAGAGTTTATTATTCCAGGTATTATCCACGGATTTTTAATCCTTTTTGGGCCTAATTTTTTTATATTTTAGGGGGAAAGAATCATTATAGCACTTTCTTAAAGAGTTTAAAAGGCAGTTTAATTTTGAATATATGTCAATCCGCTCATTTTGTATATATGAAAAGTTTGCCTCACTTATCTTATTTCGAATAATAAGCCTGCAATTTTTGTCATCATGCCTGTATTTTATTATGGTAACCGTTTGAATTTTATTGGGTTTTATTGATATGAAATTTTACAAGACAGATATTGATCAGACATATCAGCCTTCATTACAAATGATTTGATATCGACAAAAAAATTACTCCATAATTGGTCAATTAAAGTTGGGTTTCTGTCTTTAATGTGTTAGAACTGGAAGGTACAGTTAAGTAATTAATCAAACCGTTTGAAACCATTACATTTGATAGCGCGTTGCTCCCTGAAAAGGAGCTATTATTACCTTGATCAATGTTAAAGGCACCGGCAATTATTAAATTTGTGTTACGTAAGTTTGTCTGCATTATAAATTCGAGAGTTTATGAATTCAATTTTCGACACTTTTGGGGGTCGGTATAATCCCACTACTATCATATTAAAAGATTTATTCTCAACTCGAACTGCCAAGACTTCTAAGGTGTTGTAGATTTCTGAAAATTCTAGTTTAGGGTTTTCGCAAATATCATTTTTAAGTAAAGAGAGATTCCCCCTCCTCTTTTATTTCCCGGTCTAACAATATGGTATCCCTTATATCCTGGTAGCGTATACAGCTCTTTATTGTAGTCATTAAGAAAAGTTTCGCTGAGTACGATGCAACCAGGATTGATATTTGTTGGTCCCCTAAAATAATTAAATTCGTCCGTAATATTTATGAAGACTTTTTACGTTAAGGTGAAAAAACAGTGCAAAGTTGTATAGTTCAAATATTTTATTATTTTATTCCTTTTTCAGCAAATCAGGAGAAGTATATTACGTATTATGTGTGGTATTATTAAAAGAAATTTCATCTCAATCTGGCTGCGCTCATATAATAATAATAATAATAATAATAATAATAATAATAATAATAATAATAATAATAATAATAATAATAATAATAATAATAATAATAATAATAATAATAATAATAATAATAATAATAATAATAATAATTAATAAAATAATATAATAATAATATATTTAATAATAATAAAAATTCATTAATAAATTAATAGTAATAATGAATAATAATAATTAATAATAATAATAATAATAATAATAATTTATAATAATAATAATAATAATAATATCAATAATATACATAATAATAATGAAATAATATAATAATAATAATAATATAATTAATTAATATAATAATTAATAATAATATTAATTAATTAATATAATAATAATAATAATAATAATAATAATTAATAATAATAATAATAAATAAATAATAATAATAATAATAATAATAATAATAATAATAATAATAATAATAATAATAATAATAATAATAAATAATAATAATAATAAATAATATAATAAATATAATAATAAATAATAATAAATTAAGTAATAAATAATAATAATAATAATAATAATTAATAATAATAAATAATAATAATCAATTAATATAATAAGTAATAATAATTAATAATAATAATAATAAAAAGTGTGCAAACCAGTCACGATATAAAAAAGGATAATTTGCAATTTGTTACACACAAGAAAATAAAACCAATTACCAAAAAACTAAAAATTAAATCAAACGGTATTGCAAATAAGCAGAAAAGTTGTGTGGCGGTATTTGTATAGTACCATGTTATAAAATTTAAGGGGGTATTTTGGCGGGGTTAAAGAGGTCGTATCTTCCACCTCACCCTCTACCCTGCCCCCTTTTTGATGAGTATATCTCGTCGGCTAAACGAAGATTAGCGTTGATTATGACTCATCATTAAAGGCGCGCCATGCCCCCCCCCTTTATGTTATAATTTTCTGAATTGCCCTTAGGGTTATGTAGAGAAGTATGTAAGGGTTGAAACTTGGCATACTGATAAGAGTGACGTAACTTCGTCAAAGACGATGTTACATTGATGTTGGATCCCCCGAAGTGGGAATGCAACACCCTTTTAAAGTTTAGGATCATATTTTTTTAGGGTTAGAAATTAGGTAAGGGAGTTGAAATTTGGAATGTGTTATGTGATGGTGTAATTTCGTCGCAGATAAAGTTGCATGATGTTGCATCCTCCCGAAGGGGAAATGCAACCCTTTTCAAAATTTTAGGATTGAATTTTTATGGGTTAGAGTGTAGATAAAGGGTTGAAATTTGGTATACCCCTTTCTTAAGAGGTAACCTCGTTGTAGACGAGGTCCCGTGCCGCTACGCCCGTCGTGTGATAGGACTGAACCCCAAAACCTTGGAAATGACCGCAGAAGGCTGAAATCTGACGAATTGGAACCTGAATGAATTGGAACCTTAGTCGAAGTCGGAACCGAAACCGGAGTTGAAATCTGACTGCAAACACATAATGAGTCAAACGAGGTGTCTTTATAAATGTTTTTAAGGACGTAGATCTCGATTTTGAGGGTTTGAATACCCTCAATGGTACATTGTGGCCCCCTGAGTGTGGTCCCAACTGAAAAAAGAAAATCACAGAGTACTTAGCAGAAGAAGAAACGCACAGAGTGAGTAACAGAGATGAACGAAGGAAGCTGGCGGAAAGAAGACGGAGAAAGGAAAAGAAGTTTCATGTATCGGAGCAAATGAGCCAAGACCAGGCAAATGAGCTGGAGCAAGAGCAAGAATGGAAATCAGATTCAAACACACTATGAGCACCATATTGGTGTCTTAATATATGATTACAATGACGCAGACCTCGAATATGATAGTTTCAAGTTGATGCAAAGTAACTAAAAACCCGCAAATTTGGCTTAGTCAAAGGAATATTTTCTGTAGATTATATATATATATATATATATATATATATATATATATATATATATATATATATATATATATATATATATATATATATATATATATATATATATATATATATATATATATTATATTTTTTTTTTTTTATATATATATATATATTTTTCTAGTTTTCAAATATAAAGGTTTTTCTTTTCAGTAGATAAATTTATACTTTTTAATTTCTTTCTAAACATTACCTATAATATTTTGAGTACACCAGTTTCATTTAACTGAAAACATTCATAATTTTCATTTTTGCAAACTTAAGCTATTGTATTTTTATTTTGCTTAAAAGTTTTACTAATTTTATTAAAAAATATCAATAGATCAATGGATCAAACGCTAATCAGCCACCCTCTCTACCTTCCCCTGCTTGCCGTGATCCATTGATTAAGCAATTAAAGTCATGATCAATTGATTAAAGTCATAAATAAGCTTAATTATATGTATAAACGCCATATAAAAAATAAATATTGTACGTACATTACATAAATTACTAAAACATTTTAAGTTTTTACTAAAATGTTTAGTAAAAATATCAATTGATCAATAAATCAATGGATCAAACGCTAATCAGCCACCTTCCCTACCCTCCCCTGCTGGCCATGATTCACTGATTAGCTACTAAAGCAATACATATTTCCCTAACAGCTAAACACAAGATTTACCTGTAAAAAACCAATTGTCCAAGCATTACATATAATTACTAAAAAAAATTACTTTTGTTTAAAGTTTTACTAAATTTTAGTAAAAATATCAATTAATCAATAGATCAATGGATCATATATTAAGCATTCACATATATAGGCCTTTCCCCAAACACCGTGATCCATTGATTAAGCTATTAAAATCATGAATAAGTGATTAAAGTCCTAATTAAACTTAATTATTTATACAACGTAACACAAAAGCATTTTTTTGTAAGAACATTGCATAAAATTATTAAAATTATTTTATTTTTACTAAATCTTTTTTATTCTTTTAATGTTTATAACAAAAATAGCAATTAATCACTTACATTTATGTTATTCATTCAACATTAACTAAAAATATTTCAAAGTTTTTAATTTTCTATAAATAAATCTTTGTCTTTGAACAAAGAATGCATTATATATATATATATATATATATATATATATATATATATATATATATATATATATATATATATATATATATATATATATATATATATATATATATATATATATATATATATATATATATATATATATATATTGTTTTTACGGAAAAAGTTGTTAAATTTTTAATAAAAATATATGTTTTTTATTGACCCTAAAGCAGTAAAGCAGTAGCGCAAACAGCCCCTAAAGGCCCCCACCCCATCTTCTCTCCTGCCCATGCTTTACTGCTTTACTATACTGATTTTCTGTTTCAAGTCCTATCTGAACATATTTTTATGAAAATAACCTAATAATAATAATAATAATAATAATAATAATAATAATAATAATAATAATAATAATAATAATAATAATTAAACTATTTCCACTTATCCAACATTTCTCTAACAAATCAGTGTTAATTTCACATTGTCATAGAAATATTTAACCAAACGTAACAGAAATTAAACATAGCCTAACATAGCTATCACATAGACAACCAAAATTATTTCATAAGTTTTACTTTTAAAATGCTATAACGACCAAGGATGAATCATTATATATATCCAAATAACATACCAAGACCCTATCTAACCTAAAAGCGTAACCTAGCATTTCGTAATTAACATATGAATAATTACCAATGTCTCTCAAGTACAGTACCTAGCAAATCATTACTGTTAACATAAAATACATTACCAACGTAACAAAGTTACTTAACATGTTAACCTTTTTCCGTCATAACCCGAAAAGATTGAACATTACCAAGATATCTAACATTTACAAAGTGCTAAAACCTACCATAGATACTAACATTTGGAACTGCCCATCATTACAAGCAAAACTCAACATATCCCTGGTTTTTCAATCATATCATCAGCAGCTAAAGCAGTATTATCTAACAAAATCCTTTAACAAAGAGTCCAACCTATCAAAGATACCATCATTTTGAACTATGAATTGATACTACCTTCATCAAAGTGTCATGCATATCAAATATAATATCATTTTTAACTATGAATAAACGTAGACATTAGCAAAATTCTCTGCCAAACTTAACATTACTCAGCAAAAACTTAACCTAAGCCCACGTTTCTAACACATCATCACCAGCTAACACAGTAATATCTTACAAAACTTATTATTTTTCTAACAAATCAGTGTTAATTTCACATTGCCATAGTAATATTTAATAAAACGTAACAGAAATTAAACATAGCCTAACATGGCTATCACATAGACAACCAAAATTATTTCATGTTTTACTTTAAAAACAAAGCGATGTTGCCAAATCAATGGTATATCCGCTATTCCCAAATTTCACTAGATTGGAATAAAATGCTATCACGACCAAGGATGAGTCATTATATATCCAAATAACATACCAAGACCCTATCTAACCTAATAACGTAACTTAGTATTTCGTAACTAGCATATGAATCTTTGAATAATTACCAATGTATCTCAAGTACAGTAACTAACAAATCGTTACTGTTAACATAAAATACATTACTAACGTAACAAAGTAACTTAACATGTAAACCTTTTTCGGTCATAACCCGAAAAGACTAAACATTACCAGGATATCTAACATTTACAAGGTGCTAAAACCTACCATAGATACTAACATTTGGAACTATGAATGAGACATTAACATTTGGAACTATGAATAAGTTCTCAACCTACCCATCATTACACAGCAAAACTCAACCTATCCCTGCTTTTCAATCATATCATCAGCAGCTAAAGCAGTATTATCTAACAAAATTCCTTAACAAAGTGTCCAACCTATCAAAGATACCAGCATTTTGAGCTATGAATTGATACTACTTTCATCAAAGTGTCTTGCATATCAAATATAACATCATTTTTAACTATGAATAAACGTAGACATTAGCAAAATTCTCTGCCAAACCTAACATTACTCAGCAAAAACTTAACATAAGCCCACGTTTCTAACACATCATCACCAGCTAACACAGTAATATCTTACAAAACTTATCATTTTCAAACAAAGCTAGTATAACCTAAAAGATCTAAAAACCCTGAACTACGAATAAATGATTAAATTAACAATGTGTACGGCCTATCAGAGACAAGATATTTTTCACATTTACATTTTTCATTTACATTAAATATCAAATTTAACTTAAGCAAAGTTACATAACCGTGTCAAAGTAGTACATAACTCTAATCATTTCTTTCAAAGATGTCTCTTACACCCTAACAAACTAAGCTACCTAGCAATACTAGGGTTAATCGAACTTACTAACAACGCTGTGTTACTTAAACATATCATTGTGTTCAAGCCAACTTAGTACAAAACTCTGGCTATCCCCTTTCTAAGAAGACATGCACACCTCAAACAAACTAGCGTACCTAACAATACTACGGTTAACCCAACTGTGTCACCCCATGTTCTTAACTCTCAATCATCCTACAAAGGATACTAAAATTAATTTATTTAGTAAAGTACCTAAAGGAACACATCATTCTCCGAGAGAAGCCCCATGGGGATTACCCCTTGAAAGGGTGGAAGTCACATTTGGGGGACCACCCCCTTCTACGACCATTTCCAAGGTTTTGGGGCTCAGTCCCATCACACGTAAAGCGTAGCGGCACAGGGCCTCGTCTACAACGAGGTTACCTCCTAAGAAATGGGTACACAAAATTTCAACCCTTTACCTACATTCTAACCCATAAAAAAGGCGAACCAAAAATTTTAAATTGGTTGCATCCCCCTTTAAGGAGGATGCAACATCATGCAACTTCGTCATCACCTAAATATATTCCAAATGTCATCCCTTTACCTAGTCTCTAACCCTAAAAAAAGACGATCCTAAAACTTTAAAGGGGATGCATTCCCCTTCGGGGGATGCAACATCATGGAACTTCGTCTGTGACGAAGTTACGTCATCACCTAGCAGTATGCCAAGTTTCAACCCTTTACCTCCTCTCTAACATACATTAAGGGCGTACAGAAGATTATAACAAAAAAGGGGGCGTGGCACCCCTAATGATGAGTCATACTCACGTAATCTCGTCTAACGACGAGATTACGTCATCAAAAGTGGGGTAGCTTGTCAGGTGGGAGATACGAGCTCTTTAACCCCCAAAATACCCCCTCAAATTTATAACATTGAGCTGACCAAAATGCCTCTATAACTACTTAATATATATATATATATATATATATATATATATATATATATATATATATATATATATATATATATATATATATATATATACTAATATATAATATATTATATAATATATATATAGGGTGTATCGTTAATATTGCGAAAAAATTCAGTATGATATTCCTTGCATAAATATAAGATAATATGTGTCAATAAACATTTCACCGAAAACGCCTCGTTTCCAAGATACAAGGTGAGGAAACTTATGTGGGACATATCTGATATATTCCATTGCCCGTCCCGTGCCACATCTCAACCTTTAATTAATAGCACAAATATACCGTTGGGAAAGGTTACCAACTGTTATTTACTAGTTCATATCTTGCTTATATACTAGTCCGTACTTACATATTACTTATGGCCGTTGTCGCGTCAAGTTTTGTGTTCAAGTGTTGCTCGTATTTTCAAAATAATTACACAAATAGTGAAAATGTGCGATATGCATTTTTTGTTTACGATCGTACGAACGGTAATTCATTAGCAGCCATGCGTCTCTATGAAAAAATGTACCCTAATCGTGTAATCCCGCATCATACTATGTTTGCCCGTCTCCATCCAACGTCTTAGAGAAACAGAAGTTTTAAAAAACTTACTAATGGAAAAGCGGGCGACCTCGCACAGTATCAACTGCAGATGTCGAAGAACAGGTTCAAGAACTTGAGGACAGTCCTAAAACAAGTACCAGAAAGATTGCTGCAAACTACATGTAGTCATTCGACAGTTTCAGGGTATTGAAAAATCAACTTCTGTACCCTTATCACATCCAACGAGTGCAAGGCACTTGTACCAACCAGATTTTTCCTGCAAAAGAGTACTTGTGTCGATTGCGATGCACACAGAAAATGCAGGACAATCCTCCCATTTAGCAGAAAATTGTCACCAATGAGGCCAAATTTTTCCAGAGACGCCATATCGAACTTCCACAACAATCAAATATGGGCTGATGAGAACCCACATGCAATAGTTGAAAGCCGCCTTCAACACCAGTTTTCATTGAATTGTTGGCGACCATTTGATAGGCGATCATTTGATAGGTCCATTCTTTTACCAGCGAGGCTTACTTGAGACGTTTATCGCCAATTTCTTAAACATGACTTGCCTACACTACTGGAAAACGTCCCATTACAATTATGATCGAAAATGTATTTCATGCACGACGGCGCTCCAGCTTATTTCAGTTTAGTTGCTCGTAACTATTTGGAACACTGTATATCCACGCCGTTGGATAGGTCGAGGAGGTACAAAACCTTGGCCCCGCGGTCTCAGACCTAAATGCATTGGATTTCTTGTGGGGTCACCTGAAACATTTGGTTTATACAGCAACAGTTGAAAGTCCCGAAGAATTAAGGGCTCGCATAATCGCATCATGTGACACAATTCGGCACACACACGGTATACTTGAACGTGTCCGCCAATCAATGCGTCGCAGAATAGAGGCCTGTATTGCCACTGGGGGTGCTCATTTTCAACATTTGTTATAACCTTAGTGCATCATTGCTTCGTACTATTTATGTTGTATATTTTCTTCTGTGCAGTAATGTATGTTTTCTTATAATTAAATAAACTGAATGAATTTGTTAATTAATTTCCAAATTTAGTTAACTGTTTATTGTAACAATGTTTAAATAAGTTTCATCACCTTGTATCTTGGAAACGAGGCGTTTTCGGTGAAATGTTTATTGACATATATTATCTTATATTTATGCACGGAATATCATACTGAATTTTTTCGCAATATTAATGATACATACATTTTTAATATATATATATATATATATATATATATATATATATATAATATATATATATATATAATATATATATATTATATTATATATATTATATATATATATAATATTATATATATATACTATATTATATTATATAAAATATATATATATATATAATATATATTATATATTTATATTTTAAATTTTTTTTTTTTTTCCTGAAATGGTGAGTTTTTGTTAATCTTTTTTTTCCTTCCTGAAATTTTTTTTTTTTAATCACGTCCTAAATTATATAAATAGCAACCTTACCAAATTAGCATTTCTTTCGATTTTGTGCTAAATTTAACATAACGAACGCAAACCCAAGAATTTCTTACAATTTGTAAGCACAAATGACTAAAACGAAAACGCCTTGTATAAGAATAGTTTGTGGTCGATTTTTGACTCGTGAACTGGTCGAAAATTACATTTTAATGGTCGATTATTGTTGAAAACCGAGATCGATTTTTTGGACACGACTGCTACTTATTTGCAATGGAAATGAAATGTATGAGTGTGAATTTGTTATATTTTATTACTATAAAAGAGTTTGGTCTTTAGTCAGCAACAGTATTTCATACAGGGATTATATAATGATGCCCAACTTAAGACTAAATGCTTAAGTGGTCGATTATTACCGTCTTCACGATATTTAATAAAATGGCAATAATCGACCACCCGGTCGAATTAAAACCTACTACCATTATTGAAAGCAAATGTCGACCACCAAAAATTGTTCCTTTGAAATTATCCTAGCCTATATTATACCAAATAATTTTATAATTTTATTCATAAGAAATAAATAAATCATAAAAACTTATACAATCAGCAAATTATTATGAACTTACCTGTTGTAATGAAAATCGGGTCTCTTACCTTGGAAACAACAAAAACCTAGAAAATGGCAGAAAAATTCCCCTTAGGTTATTCATGACATTCCTATTTAAATTTCCGCCACTTGTTAAGGTGTCATGAGATATAATTTTATAGCATTTGGATCAACCTATCATATTTTACATGCAATTATTTTTCCTCTTTTCTATATTTGCTATTATACTGTGATAAAGAAGAAGTGGTCGATTATTACTAGGTGGTCGAGATTTACCGACCTTACTAATGAAAATCGGGTCTCTTACCTTGGAAACAACAAAAACCTAGAAAATGGCAGAAAAATTCCCCTTAGGTTATTCATGACATTCCTATTTAAATTTCCGCCACTTGTTAAGGTGTCATGAGATATAATTTTATAGCATTTGGATCAACCTATCATATTTTACATGCAATTATTTTTCCTCTTTTCTATATTTGCTATTATACTGTGATAAAGAAGAAGTGGTCGATTATTACTAGGTGGTCGAGATTTACCGACCTTACCCTATATATCATCAGGTGTCTTACCTTGGAAACAACAAAAACCTAGAAAATGGCAGAAAAATTCCCCTTAGGTTATTCATGACATTCCTATTTAAATTTCCGCCACTTGTTAAGGTGTCATGAGATATAATTTTATAGCATTTGGATCAACCTATCATATTTTACATGCAATTATTTTTCCTCTTTTCTATATTTGCTATTATACTGTGATAAAGAAGAAGTGGTCGATTATTACTAGGTGGTCGAGATTAACTTACCTGTTGTAATGAAAATCGGGTCTCTTACCTTGGAAACAACAAAAACCTAGAAAATGGCAGAAAAATTCCCCTTAGGTTATTCATGACATTCCTATTTAAATTTCCGCCACTTGTTAAGGTGTCATGAGATATAATTTTATAGCATTTGGATCAACCTATCATATTTTACATGCAATTATTTTTCCTCTTTTCTATATTTGCTATTATACTGTGATAAAGAAGAAGTGGTCGATTATTACTAGGTGGTCGAGATTTACCGATTACCCTAAGTTTAATTATCTCTTTCACACCATCAATGTACTACATTGCAGTCTCCTATCATTAGTAACAGCAATTGCCCTAATCCACCTTGAAATGTGATTCTAGTATCAGAACAATCAGACACATCCGATAAAAAAATTTCAAGTATTTAGAAGTGCAAACAGAACTTGCTTTCTGAGTTATTGAAGAAATGAGAATTCCTCGCGTTAGAGAATCAATTTAAAATTAAAAAAATGTTCAATAAAGCATTTTCAATTCTTTTTCTTGATGATCTTTCACACCAGTTAGAAAGCAAGTTCTTAAGCATAATTAAGCATAAAATCCATACTTACCAATCTTAGTAAAATCATTCCATCGATAGGTATTAAATTTTTTAAAGAATTT
>JABUQX010011573.1:155000-196452 GCA_015478945.1 Trachelipus rathkii | reverse complement strand
ATGGGTTGAGCAATGGCTGAGAAAGACGGCACCATGTTTCGGAAAAACGAAACAAAACCAATGAAAGAACGAGCAGAGGATACATCGGTGGGAACCGGAAACGACTTTAGAGCTTGTAGCTTTACAGGATCAGCAGATAAACCTTTAGAACTAATCATGAACCCTAAATAAACTAACGAACGTTTAAAGAAATTAGCCTTCTCTAATTTCACCTTTAATTTCGCTTTCTTTAGCGCGGCAAAAACTAAACTAAGACTTTGATAATGGGATTCTATATCCTTCGAATACACAATTATGTCATCGAGATAAATTAATGCATGAATTCCTAATAAATGAGAAAGAGCGAGTTCTATTACTTTACAAAACACATTGGAAGAATTTCTCACACCTTCAGGTACCAACTTATACTGATAATGCCCTCTGTGAGAAGAAAAAGATAAATAAGGCTTGCTTTCATCAGCAACTTTTATGCCATAAGGATTGGAAGAAACATCTAAACTTGAAAAGATATGTGAATTACCTAACTTGGAAATCGTTTCTTGCACATTATGAATCGGAGATTGAAGAGGTACAATACTCTTATTTAACTTCCTAAAATCCAAAATTATTTTTGGTTTTGAATCACCTTTGACCGGGAGGACAATGAGAGGATTCGAATGAGGAGAATCAGAATTCTCGATATAACCTTGAATAATACACTTGTCAATCCAGCTGTTAATGTCAGCCTGAAATTTATGCGGAAGCTGATGATTTTGAGTATAAAAATATTTTTGTGAGTCTGGCACAATTTCTATTTTGAATTCCCCTAATGGACAACATTCGACTCTGTCATCCCCTAAAGCAATAACATCTTTGTGTGCTAATAAAAAATCTAAGATCTGCTCCATTTGATCAACGTCTTGCAGCACCAATAAATCAGATTCTTTCTTCGATTTGGAAAGTAAAATTTCCTTATAAACATTGCGAAGTTGATCATCAGATAAACCCTGAGACGATTCTATTTTATTTATAATAGAATAAGAACTACGAAGAGCGAGAGGATTAGCATAAGAAACAACTGTATTCTTATCAATTGTGATAGCGGACGGACTGAAGTTTACACATTTAATAAGCATAGTACCATCTATTACTGTACTAAGAACATTTGCAAAAAGAACATTTGAAATAGAATTTTTCTCACTTACGAGATGAATATCATTAGGCGGCGAAGTTCCGGCCTGGGATCGAATATCAACAGAGAGAATGGCGCTAGAATAGGCCTCGAACTTAACTGTGTTCGGCAATAACAACTCATAACATTGAGTTATAAATGGATAATTCATGAACAAGAGATTCATCTTCAAAATTAAGATGACTTAAATTGGACGGAGAACGAACGAGATTGATATTTGATTCTTCAAAAAGTGGATGCGATTTATCGTACATGCGAGGATCGATACTAGTTTTTGGATCATAGATTAATGGATTATAAACAACCAGAGGAATTTGTGTGCACCCAATATGTTCATTCATATATAAACACTCATTTTTAAAATCGAAAACGACAGGTAAGGAACCTAAAATATCCGTACCAAGAAGCATGTTTCCGCTAAAAGAACATTGATCTCCGACAACAATTACATGGATATTAAACAGATGATTATTTAACAACATTTGGAGTTTGACACGTCCCAAATTTTGTATGACGTTACCAGAAATAGATTTTAAGACAATGTTGTTTTCTTCTAATTTGAGAGGATATAACTTCTTTAAATTCTCAAATACCTTCCATCTCAGAAGCGAAACCCCACTCCCATTATCGATGTACGACGTTACACCATATATAAACTCATACTCGACCGTCAAATCGATCTTAACATAATAACTTTTCCCAATAAGAGGATTGTCTTCAACACTATTTACATTAGTGAGACACGGATTTGAATTAGCTATATTAACAATATTTGCCTCTAAATTGGACATCACCACATTGCGAGACTGAGAATGCGTGGTCCCATTCAAAAAAATGACCCCCTAGACGAAGAAGAACGAACAGAATTACTAGAAAAATGATGCGGATTACGCAGATTTGCACAGTGGTTTCGGGAGAAATCGTGCGGAAAATGAGGATTAAATTGGGTAAATTCGTGCCCAAATGAATTATTTCTCTCAAATTTATTATAAAAACTTGCGTTAGGATCGTAATTAGGATCCAAAAGACTTACCTGAACTTCAGGATTCTCTTCAGAATATCGATACGAGTACGGGGATACGTCTCTACTTATTTTGTTTCCGGATTTTTGTACAGCGGTTTCACCTTTATTAAATCGCATATTACGCCCCTTATTTACATTATTGACACCCTTGGAATATGATCTTGTCATATTTTGACCTTGATTCCCATTATAATGACTTCTAGAATTGTTTTGAGCATTGTCAAAACGAGAATTTGACCCTTTTTGAACAAGCGGATTTTTACCAAAACTTGCTTGATTATGATTAACACTGGAGTGTTTTTGAGAATAATTATTACTATTATTAGAATAATTGGAATGATTTGAATGATTTATAACCCTAACACGACGTAAACCTTCCTCAGAAAGAGGTTGCCAAGTTGTGCCCCGGCATTTAGCTTCCGAACCCCTAGGATGATTTTTGAAACAAAGACTACAGAAAGGTCGAAAAATACAAGAGGCAGTGCCATGTCCATTATTTTCACATCGACGGCAAAACAATGGTTTCCTTACATTAGGACTCCTAGCAACAGAATTATTCACATTAGAAGAACGATTACGATAAAAACTTGGAACACTTTTAACATTATAGGACTGATGAGATGAGCTGGGAGAAGAGATTTTCTCCGATTGCGTTGCATACACCGGACTAGATTGAACAGAATTCGATGTTCTGTTAAAAGAAGAAGCTACCTTACCATTATTTAAGACACTTGTCTTTCGTAAATACGTTTGTACCTGTTGAGGTATCGATTTATCTATACAAAATTCTTCATGAATAATCTTTTGGAATTGAGGCTTGGCATTCGAATATAAATTAGAAAATAAGAGGAGACGACGCTGTTTGTCACTAAACTTTACATCATGTAAGAGAGCAGCAGAATCGATAAAAGACTGTAATGACTTCTGAGCTTCTGTTAAGAACTCGGGCAATGAATGATTAGGAGACCACTTTGTACTCACGAAGTCATTGAACGTTTCGAACGTGGATTTAGAAACGAGAGGATTGAGAACTACTGATAGATCATTTTTAAATGATTCCCATGAAACAGCTTCCCTTAACTCTGGCGTACTTTGCACCAGGTAAGCAACATTACCTTCTTTTTGAGAGACAAACCTTATATAAGACCTCAATTTTTCTACATCGCTTGTGATTCCTTCATCTGCGAAGTAAGCGTCAACAGAATTAAACCAACCTGATAACTCTGGCCCACACCAGTTATTATTAACAAACCCTATCAACAGAGGAATATTCGGCCGTGAATGTGACAACCTGTCAATGTTAAGAACTGGACGCTGCATGGTCCCGGAATTAAGAGAAGAATCAGCCGAAGAAATATTTTGAGCTACGTTTTCGTCACCCGAATTTTGCTCATTAACAATATTATTAGCGTTAGGATTATTAGAAATGTTGTCAAGATTGGAAATGTCGTCGGTGGACATGAATGAAAAATATTAAGAAAATGGAAATGGACAACACAAAGAAAAAAAACATATACAGACGAATATATAAAGAAAATATATGCAATAATTAGAAACTCAAAACTTACAAAACTGCACTTCTTCTTATCAATTGTTTCGATATACTGCATGTGATATCCAGTATACACATAAGAAAATATTAAAAGAGAAGGACATTTGCCTTCAATGTTAACAATCAATAAAAAAAAATAATAATAAAAAAAAAAATAATAATAAACCCAATTTCCTGTCTACCACACGCCGCTTTGGGTGGGTAGAATCCTCCGCGAAATTTTCTTGAGCCTCTGGAATGCTGTGTCAACAATGAACGGGATCCTGATCGAAGAACTCCCAAGTTTCTCTTTTCTTCACAAAAGGTTTCCAAAAACACAATACAAAAATTAATACAGCAAGGTTATTATATATTGGTAATTATATATATATATATATATATATATATATATATATATATATATATATATATATATATATATATATATATATAGATACTAATAATTGATCATCTACTTTCCCTTTAAGTTGGGAAGAGAAAGCTATTTTTGATAGCGCTGATTCGATTCACACTCACAGATAGCACACTTCAACAGCATACAATCCTTCAACGAGGTGAGAAATTTCTTTGAGTTATGTAACCCCAAATATTCACGGATTTAAAAAAATAAATTTTCTCTCATTCAGTAAGAGAAAGAAAAGAAAAGAAGAAATATTACTGCAATTTCTGATTGCTACAAAAGAATCCCCAATATTCACACATTCGTGAAGCCTAAACAATTACTCCACCCGAAAATTTTCCCAGAGCTTCTTTAGAATATATTATCTTTATCCTATCCCAACCAGATAGTAGATATATATATATAAGAAAGAAGAAAAAAAATTTTCTATATAACATAAAACAATATATATATATATATATATATATATATATATATATATATATATATATATATATATATATATATATATATATATATATATATATAATTAAATAGTATTTATATATATAATTACTAAATTTATATATATATTGATATTATATAGCAATTTTACTTTACTATACTTCGATATCGTAAATAATTACAATAGATTTTAAAAAAAAAATAACAACAACAATTTTATTCTCCGAAGTAAGAATTTACCGTTTCAAAAATTTGCTTAATTGAGGTAGCGAATCCAGAAATAACTAGATTCTTGACAGTCAATGAGGAGAAAGTGCTAGCCTCAAAACGGTCTCTTTTTATAATACTAAATGAGTTGAACAAATATTCTATTGAGATATTGACCAAATACATAAAAATCGCAAATTCACTTAAAAAAATATATTATATATAATTACTATTATATATAAAAGATATTGTCAACAATATTTGGAAACAGAATATTATTATTATGAAATATATTTAAACATCTGTGAGTTTAAATGAAAAGACATATTTTTATCAATGAGGCTACTAAAGTAATTATAATGACGTCATTATCGGTAGACGTGCGGGAACCAATCAGAGAGAAGATAATTATTGACACATAAACTGCGCATTAAATAAATGATTTTACTTCAATAAAATAATGAACACTATTATAATAAAGAAAAAGATTATTTTATCAAATAAATAAATTATTGATTAAGACAAAAAAAATAATTAGATACTTTACAGACCTTTAGATATATAATATACCTTATATCCTTTATACAAACTATTTTTAATCCTCAAATGTATCATCAATGGATATCCTCATCTATCATGAAGGAGAAAAATGGATGTCGCAAAACGGATACTCAACAATGGAGAACGACGAATTACTCTTGAAGAAAATCTTGTAGGCATCAACGTAGTAGACCACTTCTTTCGGTCGCCATCAATCTTCTTGATTGAGAAAATATAATCTTCAGTAGATTTTATTAACGTGGAAGATGATGAGTAAGAATTGTCATTCTTCAAAAATGATAATTTGTAGGCCTAAGAAATCTTGAAATATCAACGACAGATTTGTCCACAAAATAGTCCACAGTTATGATTCAATAATAAGTCCCTGTCACTTGACAGCCAATTTTGTTCAGTAAATAAGTCTCTGTCACGGGACAGCCAATTCTTCTTTCCCCTGTTTCTATAACTCTTTCATTATATTACAGGTCTTCTTTTTCTTTGACACGTGCTTACCTATATGGTAGGATCGGATTTCAAGAAGATTAAGTTCTTGAGGATCAGCTGGTGGACTCACGTTAAAATAAATCTACGCTCTAGAAGAATTAAGAATGCTTCAAAAAACGAGGAGAATGAGAATGGATCTTCTTACAAAATATTTTAATAATCTAATACGTTTATATGCCTTTTTAATAAATGATATGTAAATAAAGTACTTTGATATCCTTTCTTTATATTCACATAAAATAATCTTGTAACGTCTTCTTAAAATATAGCAATATTCTTAACAATATACAGTATTCTTGAATGAGATATTTTGTACAAAGTTTCATCAATCAAATAAAATATGAGTCACAACAAATATAATGGATGAGAGTGGGAGAGATATAATTAAGGTCGGAATGTGTTTACCTGAATAACAGCCTGAGGAGAGTTACGATATCTTCGTAATAGGAACATAACAATTATGGAGATACTTCACTTGTGATTTAACAAATATCAATAGAGATTACATTCACTTCAATATATTAGAATGTAAGATTGGATATATTCTAACTCCGTAGAACAAAAGAATAATAAATTGTCACTTCTAGACAATTAACACAATAGAGAGATTTATGCTATATATTTCCTTAAGCATAAATATTGATATGGCTGCATAAAATAATTATCAAACACGTCACAGTTTTTACATGAAACACATCACAAGGCTCGGAGTACAATATCCCAACTCCGCTAGAGCCTGCACAGAAACACGACCTTCTCTCACGACACTCAGGAAAGGACTCTCTCTATGCAAAGGCGATTACACGCTCTCCCTTTATACCTCATAGCGACGCAATGCATCGAGGGAGACAAATAAGTAGAGAGAAGGAGACATTGGAGCTTACTCTGAAAGATAAATATATATATACTATATATATATATATATATACTCTATTATTAGTATAGGAGTAGGGAGCTCACTCATATAATATATATATATATATATATAAATTATATATATAGAAAATGGAATATATTATATATAATAGTAATATATATATATATATATATATATATATAATACTATTATATATCATATACTCACTATATATATATATATATAATATATATAGGGAGTATATATATATATATATATAACACGGGTATACGGCTATTATATATATATAGTATATTATATATATATATATATATATATTATTATATATTATATACCGTATATTATATATATACTATATATATATATATATATATATATATAATATATTATATATCATATATATGGCCACTAATATAATACTATATATATATATATTGAATATATATATATAGGTATGTGTATATATATATCATATATACTTAGTATACCGTATATATTATGACTCACTCACTATAATATAATTATTATTGACATCTTTATTATGTATCTATGATATCTATTATTATATATTTATATTATTATATTATATATATATTATATATATATACTCACAATATATATATTAGGGATGCACCGGATCTCCGGTTCCGGCTCCGGCCGGAGTTCCGGCTTTTTTAAAGATCTCCGGCTCCGGCCGGAGACCATTAGTCCTCCGGCTTTCTCCGGCCGGAGACCTATATTTTTAAAACTTAGTTTGGAAAAATAAAAATAGTTATAATTTATAGAAAGTACTAATAGACACTTTTAGTAAATTAAATTGAAGATTTAGAAGAATTGATTCATACAAAAAAGTTTCAAAAAATATTTTAAATTATTTTTGTTGTAGTGACAATATTAAGTCAAATCTAATACTAATCGATGTATATAATATAATAAGGAGTAGATTAAATAAATAATTGAATGAAATGGTTGCTTATATGTAGACACCATCACTACTAAAGTTGGACTAAATGTATAGTCCTCTGATAAGCAACATTGTGAAAGAGTATGATTCCCCGAGGAATCAACTACCTTTTCGGTTAACCATAAATATATCATCTCTTTTCGATAAATCTCACGCTTTTAAGATGCTAATAGGCAGACATACTCTTTAGTATCTACAGAATATGATATTAGGTAAGAAGACACTTGTTAAACTACACATTCGCCGAGTGATATTTGTACCAAAGAACTCCGTTATGTAAGAAAATTAAAAATTCTTAAGTTACTCCTACTAATAATCCCGCTTAATGTAATAAGTGTATTTTTTTATAATTTTTTTGAGATTTTTAACCCTAAATTTTGAGAAACTATATATATAATATATATCCATAATATTATATATACTATTATAACTAGATCAATTAATCTATTGATCGATCTCACTAGGGGGTCAACTTGATTCTATAAAAGTGGTACAAGGTCCCATATGTAGCCGTTATATACTCTATTTCCCCGATGGATGAGCTATATCAGGGTGAGTTTTCCACCTATCCTGTATATACTAGGCTGACGTACTTAGCCGTATTATCAATGTACCTAGTTTCCCCGATTATAATTGATATATTATGATATGCATTTTTAAATCAATAAGTTATAATTTATCATCTCTTAGGTCCTAGCCCTTGACTTACTTCACGACCCGTACGATTAAGCTCAAAATGGTTATACTTAGGGACTATTTGATTTATTACAGAGCTAAATCTCGGCCATCTACCAAGCTGTCTCTATAAGGTATATATGCGTGCGTATTACGAGTTAATAACATCCTCACGAGAACCCTTACTATTTGTTGTAGATTTGAGAACAGGTGTAATGTTGTTAATTGATAAATTCGTAGAGAGGATCAGTGTTGATTATCGACTCAGTCCGATAGATAGCCTGTTGAAGGAAAGATGTTAAAATAGCTTATAGCGTTTTGCTGAGTTATTTTACACGCTCACACCATTCTCGTAATTTTAAAATAATGCTCGGAATTATGAGGAAAGAATTCGAGGAAGCTGATCTGAGTCCAATCTAGTAGTTGGATGACAAGACAAGTCGTTTACTTGTGGGATAAATACTTGGCTTAAGCGCGCTGAACTTGGGATCTAATAACATTCTCGGGTCGCGAGATGACAGCCTCTGAGAAAGTTGTGTAGAAGAGATGATATTTTCCTTATGTAATTCGGTTAAGATTGCAATAGGACTCACAAGAGAGCTTTAATTCTTTCACTTCCGCCATAAAAACAAGTGGATCATGCATTCCGAATATTCATTCATATAGTGTGCTTGTCAAAATTATTTATCCACAGTATGTTTTTGTAATGTAGAATAATTTATCCTAATTGTATGTTTTTGTATTTACTCTGCACTGCGTGGTCTACGTTGATAGTCATATTTGAATCCTAGTTATCTCACATGGTTTTGGTTGTCTGAAATCCTTTCTTCATTAAATTCTTCTGAGATTTTTGTGTAAGCATTGTCAGCATGACAAGCACTATTCTGACAATTCGTAAAGGTTGTTGTTTTCTTGCATATCTGCCGTTGTCACTTCTCAGATTCTTCATGTTGAATCTGTATAAGATTGATCATTTTGATCATCATTTTTATTCATCAGAATTTGAACTTAATGTAATATTTTCTTTAAAAGTTTTTTATAAAAAGGTTTTACTTCTTCTTGTATTTTTATGCTGATGCAAAAATAATATCAAAGGAAGACTGATTAATACGCTATTATGTGTGGATTTGAAACGTGTCTGCAAGGTACAATAAAAGTTATCTTTCTTCTTTAATAGTACCTGAAAAACGAAGATCAGTACAAATTTAAAAGTTCATGCGCCTTCGTATAGTATTTTACTATCTCCGCCTATACCATTCTCGAAAGTTTTTTACTCACATAAATTTTTCTGTCAGGTATCTGTAGCATTAAAGATTAAAATCTACATCGATATTCACTCTCTCTTTTTATATGTGCTAATTGTGGTCACAATGCGTGTAGGATTAAAGTGGAGACCAATAAGATAATAGATATAAAATGCTATAAAATATACCTCAGATTTTCAAATCCTTATATTTATAATATTTTTCCATTTAGTAATTCACATGTGTATTTGCAATTTCAAATTATCTGAGATTTGTTGTTTTCGAAATTGTAGGAATATATCCTTAGTAATTGCACTTATTGTCTTCTAATGAATCCCTTTTAGTCATACCTAAAATAATATATTCGAGTGTGTGAAGTTTTTCCGATATTTTGTGTTCTCTCACTATCTTTAGGTATAGGTCAATTTGTGTATTGGAATTAGATTATTTGAAGTATATTTGATATTTCCTTCTAATTAAACTTTAGTTGTTTAGTAATTGGGTGATTATTAACTTATACTATAAATTGCTCACTATTATTCAATTATGTTCTCTGTATAAAATATAAATTTAAATTCTTAATTTGATTTAATTTTGAATGAAAAGAGAAGTATAAGCATCTGATGTCTGTTATCTCTTTTACCTAGCTTTGTAAGAGGGAATGAAGGATACATGAGTACTCATTTATAACACTCTGTGGCTCTCATTACATCTTGTTGTATTGTTTTTTGGTGTCATTATCACTGTCTGGAGCAACAGGGCAATAATTAATTCTTATTTTTTTAATTCCTCATGTTCTGCTTTATAATACTTTCCTGCTATCTCTTTTTAGACCATTTTTTCTGCTGAATTTGAGAATCAGTTGACAAGAACTAACTGATTATATGCAATCATCGTATTTCACGCTTCCTTCTGGAGTTATAAATCTTTTATCATATCCACCATGCTTCTTATCCCATACTTTACTAAAGCTTTCATTGTGTCACTTGGCTATATGCTCTCCTAATTTATCATTCTATACTGATGTCTTAACTGTGTGTGTTCCGCCTGTTATTCCTTCTATATATCAATTGGTTGGGTTGTGAGAATACTTCATTCTGCAAAGAGATTTCCTCTCCTTATGGAAAATGAATTTAATCTCAGTTGTTTCCTCGAGTTACATACTGGTAGATTTATTAATCTCGTTAAATCATCTACACTGATTGTGTAGTTGACCCAAAGTCAATATAACTAGTTTCCTCTCTAATTTAGTGACAAATGAAGGTCGCTCGATGTTGGTCTCTTTTTTTTTTTATCATCCTCAGATCGAGCCAATATTTTCTCATTTTTATTCTCAAAAATCGAAAGTGTGATATATATTTTTTTTCTTATAGAGGTAGAGTATAGATAGGGATGGACATGGATCATCATCTGAATGTGTCTGTGCATCGATGGTGATTATACTTTTTTCAGGCCTACTTTTCCATTCGTGCGAGATTTTTCCAAGCGTAGTTCTTTTTTAGTATACAAATAATGTGGAGATTTTACTTGTTGATTGTTTTTTGCACGATGAATTTTCGCATGTCACACCAGTTTATGTAGCTATAAGGGTATATTTTTGTAACCCTATCTTTGCGTTGGTCCGCCTCTCTGTTATTTAAGTCAATGTATGTCCTTAGTAAGACGAACAAATAAGACACTCTCAGTTTAGCCTATATAATACTGAGCTGTGTAACTTTATCTTAAAGTAATCCCACAACTACGAGAGACCACTAGATTATTTCGCAGAATTTGGATAATTATTTTACGAGTGATGTTCTTAATATTATATTTCGATAAGATGTCTCGTAACAAATAAAAATAATATATTACTATTTATATCCTACTCACCTTTATATCTATAGCTTTATTTATTACTCAGAATTGTACATATACCTAGCTAGGGGCCTGAGAGAGAGATTATATAATTAGAGTATAAGCCGTGCGTATGATTTCCCTCACTATGAGTTATAGAACGCCATACTTATATATATATATCTTTACTTAAATCTCATACGGTATGTACATTATCTAGAATTCTACGGTCTAAATTATTACGAAAGATTATCCTTATTTACCGTATCTTCCTTATTAACGAGGTTCTTTTTTTTATTATTACTTCTTCTTATTCCATCGAGGTGTAAATCAACCCAATTGTTGTCATTTATAATATTATTAGTGGATTTCCCGCCGTTTAGATTATAATTACTATGAGTATATCTTATATACGTTCATTCACTTTATCATTCTATCGTTCAGTCACTTATCAATTTTTCGTTCTATAACTTTATCATTCTATTATTCAGTAACATCCATATTTCGTTCCATCACTTTATCATTCAATTATTCAGTCACTTATCATTATTTCGTTCTATCACTTTATCATTTTATTATAAAAGGCAAGTGAAGATAAAGTAGTTATATTATAAACTTTAAATTACTCCTTCAATATTATTCAGATTTACTATTTAATAGATAATTACCTAAATTATAATAAAACTCCACGAGCCAAAATATAAGTCAAATATCCTTAAAAGTCCATATAACAAAATTCAATAATTACTCTGTATAATGTAATTAGGTAGCTAGAAGGGTACTGCTGATAACTATACAATATGACCATAGGGATATAATTATATATATCCTGTGAGCGTATCCTATACTTGAGGAGCATAACTGTCTAATATATGATGTACAAGCGGATGTGTTAGAACATCTGACTTGAATATAAGGATGTTGATGTTAATTTGACTCATATAATACTGTTATGAGTCAATTATATTAGCATATATGACGGTTGCTTTACTATATAGCTCACTTACCATAGGTCGCGTTATTTATCCTAGTAAAATCTATATACCTTATAAGGTGTTTCGGAGGAGGCTAGGTATATTATAGTGGGAATCTGCGTTCTTCGGAGTACGAGACTCAGGGCCGTACCTCGGCGGAATTAAAAGTTGTAATAACATTATCTTCACAGGTCCTCCTCACGGTTCCGGACGGATTTGGCAATAAATATATCGCGTACTGTGGTGTCTATACACTAATAATAGTAGACATACCCTATATACCCGGTGAGGTAACGTTTATCGAGCCCTAATATGTATTATTATAGATACTATAATAGTGTAGATTTAGTTATTTATTGAGCTATTTTATTTTCCGGATAGTTTTAATGGGCGTTTAAGGATAGTCACTGGGTACTAGATATAACCTAGGCTCTATAGGATACAGCATATGGACCGACGTAAGGAATGTGATAACATTTATCTAATATATTCTAAAACGGAAATACTCGACCTAAAGGTGAGCTCGGAGTAAATGAGATCAGATGCTAATGAGAAAGAACCTGCAGCCTCTATTTCACCCTGCTTCAATGCTTTATTTTTAAAGACCAACACCCCCGCGTCGGTGGATCCCGAATCGGACCGCCCCCCGCTGTAAGCGATTGATTAGTAAAGGGACTGCGTGCGGCGAGTCAGGAAAGGATATACTAGCGCGCCCCTGAGTAGGCTTCACGGGACTGCGGCTGGACTGGCCTCCACTCATGGTAAGATTCGTCTCCAGTGTAAGTGGCTTTCATCCCTTGGCTGCAGGTGGGCCAAAGAACCACTAACTCACAAAACCCCGCCGCATGTCTCTTCCTATTATGCACCTTTATTCTCCCTCTGCCAAATCACACTTCCCTGTCTTCAGACTTCGTTTACTGAGGCTCAACTTTTTCTTGGAGCCTCCCGAGGCCGCGCTGCCTGGTTTCCAAACACAGATCAGGCCCGAATTTTCGGCCAATTCCCGGTTAGCCGGCCGACTATGACGCATCCGCTTAAAAAACGCGAGCCTAGCACATCCACTAACCTTCCATTATCGGTACCTATAGCACCCATCTCAACATATCGTGCATCATTTATACTGCTCGTTGTACCCCTTTCTTCACACCTACATCAACTCTCTAATATGTTCAATCCTCATTTTATTAATTGCTCTCTCACACCTAACATGCCCTAAGATTGTCCATCTAACACTTTGACTCTTGATCTATACTTCTTATTCGCAGTGAGCACCAGTAATGTGCCCGCTTATCTAACTTAATAAGACATAACACAGGTTATACAACATCCGCCGAGTGGTAAGTACTCCTAGGCCTCGAAAGCCTTAGTTCTATACTAGACTCTTGACCAGACAGTCTCCTTATTTCGTTATTTGTATCGCACACCATATTCCTGGACTATCCACAATACTATGACCCGGCTAACACTAATTTTAATCACTCTCAGAACTCTACTTTCGCTCCAGCTGGCTCGACCAATCTAACATAGGATTATCATCTCTCTGAGGACGCCCTCCTGAGCCACTCACATAGCATAACCTATATACTCTTTCATCTACTCGTTTACTTTGAGAAAGACCCATCACCTCCTTTAAGCCCACCCCTTGGCAAAACTCGTTAATAGCGCATCTTGTAGCAAACTAGGACCCCGTTCTTTCAATCCATCTTTTCTTTTAACCAGTCCATACGGCCTACGAACTCATAACACCATAATATTCACGACTATAATAGAGTAGGGTGATCCTACGAACCACTCTTATTCTGTTTACCATATTCTCTCTTCACGCAGTGTATCCCTTAGAGCACCATGTTCCTGTCACTGACTTCTTCCACGGCCAGGTGTGATTCTTAACATCAGTAACCCTATCCATAAGAAATACAATTTGGATAACCGAATAGGGAGACATAACAGCAGACCCTGCCACTCCTCCGCTAATTTATAATTAAACCATCGACTTTTGACACCAGTTTAGTTTTTCGGCCAACACACGCCCCGCCCACTTTCAATAGCCTTAAATAACACAAATCCCCACCCCCATGAAACCGGAAATAATTGCTTTGATTCCCGATTCAGCAAGCCCTACCACCAATCACTATAGTGAGTATCTCTAACAGCAGTGCTAGGAGCTCTCCCGATTAACCTAAATCAATTACCCTGTTGAAATTCCCAGTAAAAATAAAATACAAATTTAAATTCAGACTTTTCTCCTTCATTTTCTCTATCATTTGCTTCCCAATTAGAAGTTTATTTCGGTCCACACATACCTCTAAGCGTACTCCTAAACGCACGCTTGTCTTCACGCCATAGTCAGTCCGTTCAGGTCAGCTCCGGCGCAATTCTGTTCCGACCAAAATATACAAACATTTCTTCAACACCCGTGATAACATTACAATTAACTGAGAGTTCCTATAATTTCTACAGGGTTCCCTTTATCTCCTTAACCCTTATATAAGGGTACATTTTCAGTGCTGCAATCCTTCAATCCCTCGGAACTATAGTCCTCCAAAACGCTTTGATTACATCACTTCGAGATAACACATCAATCAAAAACTGCGCCTAACCGTTCTTGATCAATTTCACGCAGTGTTTCATGCTATACCTGCAGAATTTACCATGTGTTCCACTATCTCATACTCTCCCACCCTGTCTTTGGTAAGTTAGCCTGGCATCCCCAAAATACCTATTCCCTGTAGCATCAAACCCACACACAGTCACTATCACCTCTTCATTACTGCCAATTATTATACAGATTTTCGAAAGTGTTCTTTCACACTCCCCTCACATCCCATTTCATCAGTAACAAAAACACCATCCTATTCATTAGGTTGAGCAGTTTTTAAACTTTCTATAAATTTTTAACCTTTCGCAGCTCCGCAAAACTTCCGTATCCCTTGTTAGTGGTCCCCATCGCTCCTGCCAAACTGTTCTTGTACCTCTTTTTTTCCTTCCACATTTTAGCATTTCTTTTTTCCTCCTTATATTAATTTCCAAGCATCTTTCTTAATTAAAACTTCATCATTTCTTTTAGTACATTCAACCCACCCGTGTTTTTTTGTTTACCTTTTAAGCTGCTTGATCAACCTCTT
The DNA here is from genome assembly GCA_015478945.1 of Trachelipus rathkii. Taxonomy (NCBI): domain Eukaryota; kingdom Metazoa; phylum Arthropoda; class Malacostraca; order Isopoda; family Trachelipodidae; genus Trachelipus; species Trachelipus rathkii. The sequence continues at coordinate 180,918 of JABUQX010011573.1, read as the reverse complement.
CATTCCTACCATCTCACTGTTATTTGTTATTGCTCTACTAATCCTTACTTAGCACACCTACGTACTTCCTTTTGACTGCTAAGCGACTTGCTTCCAGATTTGTTTAGTTTTGCAAGCTGTATCAATTCACTGTATTGTACTTAAGCGTTCTTACATAGCTTTCCTGTGATTCCGTTGTTCACTAAACTTCTTCACACTTTCTTAAGTTCTTTGGTTACCTTCTTCCTTCCGTATCACCTTCCTCTCCATCAACCCCACTAATCTATTTTACATAAACGAGATCATAATTGATCGATAATCCATTGTCTAAGCACTGCACTGATTGAACATGCGAGACATATATTCAACATGCTCCTTCTTCACCAGCACAAAATCGATCCATACTTTTCAACTCGATAGCCATCTCGTACCTACACCAACTCGTGTATACGCTTATGGATACTCTTGTGGTTTAAAGAAAGTAAGTACTACTTACACCACTCAACCGTTCGCTCCTCAGCAGAAATCAATGGACCTTCCTACGCATTTTCATTTTTCACCGACACCTGTCCAAAACACCTGTTATCCATCCTTTATTTTTGATCATATAGTATATATATATATATATATATTATATCATATATAATAATATCATATATATAATATCATATATATCATATATATATACTTAGAGTATACGTTAGGTATATATATGAGTATGGAAGTATAAGAGTGGCAACTGATATATAAAAATCCGTATTAATAGTTCTATGTTAGGCGCGGTAGAAGGGGTATTGTAATTTTAACACATCTTTAATATAGTTACATACAAAATTGTAGGTGTAAGTTTTTATAAAAAACAAAATGAAAACTTGTTTTTGTCTCAAAAGAAAGGTGTTTGTTATTTTTAAAAAGATATATATATATATCATACTATATATATATATATTTATATATGATAGTGAGTATATGTATACATATGTATTTATTAATATATATATATAGATATATATTATATATTTATTATATTTATAATCGTGGGCTGAGGCGGGTATACTATATAGAGGTGACTGATACCGTAGTGATCGGGAGTATCGAGTATTATATTATATATATTATTTAATATATGATATATTATTATTATATATAAGCATATAATATTAAGTATATATAATATATGATTATATATAGATATTATATGGAATTGATTGAATGATATATAGTATATTTAGTAGTTATTTAGGCTTGAGGTGACTATATATATATATATATTATAATAATATATATTATAATTAGAAGGATATATATCTATATATTTATATATATATATATATATATATATATATAATATATATATATATATAATTATATATATATATATATATATATATCGTAATATATATCATACTATATATATGTAGGTGAGTACGAATGCTTTATTCTAAACTTAAATTTTTTAGGGATAAAGAAAATGTTGTGGATTCTTACCGTTGGCACCAGCGTGTGGAGACGTTTGTTATTAGTTGTATGAACGAACGATGCACCAAAAATGATATTGAAACTAACGGTTGTTCTCTCTATATATCTATAATGTATCTAATCATCTAACGAAGTGAGGTCTTATTATATGTGTACTCTAATCAGCAAGTCCACTGTTAATTATTGGTGTTGTTGGCGTATGTACCTTTAAGGGTGTCAAAGACACCTATCAAACATTCTTCCAAATTCCATGTCCTGATTCATCATTATGTATTCCAGTGAATAACATTATTAGTTGGGATGGTATTTTTGTTTTTTTCAGTTTGCTACAAAGTAATAATTAATATGAGTTTTGATAATTTAATATTTTTAATGTACACATAAGCAGAAGCTTAGTATATTTAAATGATATAAATATAAGTTCAATAAGGCTTAGTATCTAGATTATATACTATGATAGTAAAAATGCCAATCTGAGTAGAGAGGAAGTATTTTGTTATTTTAAGATGATATAAGTGAGGAATATTTTCTTATTGTTATCTAATTTTTTGAAGAGAATTTTCTTTATATAGTAGTATTATAATATAAGTATATGATGGTGGAGGTGAAGGTGGTATAGTACTGAGTGAGGTGTATGAGTGAGTAAAATATATATGATATAGTGAGTGGAGTATATAGTATATATATATATATATATATATATAATTGAGTATATATATATATACTGATTTAGATATATATATCAATATAATATATACTACTATATGATATTATATTGATAGGTGAGGAGTATATATATATATTTATGATATGATATATATATATAGTATATATATATAGATATATATATATTACTTCTGCCCCTGGCCCACCTTAATTGGAGGGCCCGACACTGCTTCCAGGAAGCCGCCTGCCGCCACTGGGCGAGATAGATAGATAGCGAGAGAGAATGATATAGAGATAGTCGGCCAGGGGAGCATTGAGAGCAGGGCACCTCAGAAGGAGGTGCCCTATTGTGTCTTGGGAATTGTGACATCTGGTGTAAGTGGGGGAGTGACATTGTCTAGTTTGAAACTATATTTGTATTGCATGAGTTTTGGGTGGTGCCCTGATCTGCTCCGGCGAGGTCCATTTGGCCTCTTCTGGACAGGTGTTTCTCTAGGGAAAGTTTGGGGAAGGCGGGTGGTTATAAATTGTTATTGGTGGGTTTTGTAGTATGTGTTAGGTAGATGAGTATGGATATGTGTAACCATGACCTATTGGGAGGGGGCGGGGGAATTATGTTGTAAGTGTTGTAAAAGAATTGAGCTGGTGAAGAAGGGGGGGGGGGATTTTTTTTTTTTGTCGAGGGGGATTGGAGATTTGGTGACAAGGGTGGATGGATTAGCGGGTTTTCTGATAGAATTGAGTCCCCACCATCTCCCGTGTGTGGATTGGAGGATGGGAGGGTTTCGTTCGTGTAATGTTGGATTGGGAGTGGTTTAGTGGCAACCTGTAATAATTCTGAGGGCTGTATTTTTGAGATGGAAGATTTGTAATTTATTTGTGTTCGAATTTTGAGAGTGCTGGAACCTGCTGGTGAGGCATAGCTTTAGATTTTGGGTTCTAAGAAGGTTGTTTTATGAGAGTTAGTGGTGAGGTTTCCTATCGCTGAAGTTGTGTTGGGAAAGGTTCGAAGGGTGGTTTAAGTTTTCGGTTGGATCTGAGGAATTGATTTAGGTGCCAATGTGGGGGGAAGAACGTCATATGAATGTCGTATAGGTAAGTCCTAATATTTTTTGGGGTTTTGTTTAATGGAAGGAAGTTGTTGTTCAGGTGATTATAAGATGGGGGGAGGATTGATAACAGTCATAGTTATATTATCTGGAGGATTTAGAGGGTGAATGGGGTCATTCTGTTAGAGATTAAGCAATTTTCTAATAGATGTAGATATTCGTTGGGTATGTTGTGTGGCTGTGTTTACGTCTGTGTTTGGGAAATAAGACTGATGTTGTCTGTGTAACATAAGTTAAAAGTTTGGTGGATTGGTGGGTGGGGGTGGGCAGGTCTGCAATGAAAAAGTTGAATATAAATGGAGAGAGAATGGCGCCCTGTGGACGCCATTTTGTAATTTGATAGAGGGAGAGGTTGTTTTTGTATAAGACTTTTGCAAACGGTTGGGTGAGGAAATTGGAGCATTTTTTTGTCATTATTTCTAGGGGCGGAGTGGAGGAATTTTTTTTTGAATAGACGGGATGTGTGTGGGGAACGGTGTTTGATGCTTGTTTATGTCAATCTGCTGTGAGATAGATGCGTGTGGGAAGTGATTGGTTGACGCCATTACTGATGTGTTGTGTGAGGGAGATGAGCGCTGGGTTGTGTGAATGTTGCTTTGAATCCGTGTTGAAAGTCTGGGAAGGGAATGGATTGGGAAATTTTGTTTAATATTAATTTTACGATTATTTTTACTAATGGAGCAAAGCAGTGAGATTGGGCGATAGGAGGAGGGGGAGTGGGGTCTTTTTTTGGTTTGAATTTAGGGATTATGTATGCTTTGTTTCCAGATTGGGGGAATGAGAAAAAGAAAACAAATGTATTAAATTTGATTAGTAAAACAATTATTCAATAAATGCAAATGTAAACAATAACTAATAAGTAAATAATATTTTATAGTTTCTGTTTATCGATTGTTGTGAATGTGGGTGGGAGGTTGTGGTTCTAATTTGAGTTTTCCGAGTTGTTTTTTTTCCTTATCGGGGTGGGTTTGGTTTCCGGGAGATGTTTGCATAATTTTTAGCAAGACTGTCTGATTGTTGTTTGGGGGAGGGGAGAGAGTTAAAAGATGGGGATTCGTGGGATTGCGGGGGGTTGTTTCGTGAGTTGTTTAATATTTGATGACTTGCCAGGTTTTCTATTGTCTTGCTTATATATAATATTATATATAACTATACTACAAATATTTATTTTATATATTAAAACAACTCGATCCATATGTAAATATCTACCTAGAAATGCTTATATTTATATATATTATATATTTAGCGTCGGTGGGTGACTTGGACCACTTTCGGTATAACTTCGTCTCCCGACTTTCCCTATGCACTTTTTGGAATTTTTTTTTTTTTTCTGAAATTCCAGGCCATATATAGGTAATAAGCACAAAAAAAAATAATAATGTAAATTCTAATAATAAAAGGTTTATTAAAAGTTTTAATAAAAGCTCATTCAGCCCTGACCTTGAGGGGTGAACTCGGACCACCATTGAGGGGTGAATCGGACCATCTGTTTAAATTCCACTTTTACATATAAATTCATTTTTGTATTTTAATTTTTACTTAATATAATAATTATTTATCATATTAAAATTCGTAATAAGTAGTAAAAATGTCAAAAATGATACATAAAATAAGAATAAAAATAAGGTGGTCCGATTCACCCCACTCCGCTCAAAAATTTTGAAACACTTTTTGAATCGTATTTTTTATAATACAAATTCATTTTTTATTTTAATTTTTACTTAATATAAGTAACTATTTATTATATTTAAATTAATTATATGCAATTAAAATGTCAATAATAATACGTAAAATATGAAAAACAATGGTGGTCTGATTCACCCCTTCATCAATTTTTACGGCGGGGTGAATCAGACCAAGTTAGGCCCCGTGATTTTGCCACTAATACTGTTTGGATCAAAAATTTACTTTGCCAGTTTAAAGCTAACATACTCGAGTGTATCACTGAAAAAATAATTAAAAATCCTCCACATTTTTCCATTTTATAAAAAAAAAAAACTCACATTTTTCAAAAGTGAAATTCTATTGAAGGGCATTTTGTACCCTAATTTATAACATTTTTTAAAAATATAAAAACTTTCTAGAATTAAAGATGATCTAAATAAAACTTGTAGTACTACCGCGTGGCTATTAAATGAGAGAATTTTTTATTTTTTTTTTATTGTTTTTTATTTTATTTATAGTGGATTCCGAATACCCTAAAGAGGCGCGCCCGGTCACACCGCCCAACGCTATATATATTAATATATATTTTATATATATATATAGTAATATATATTATATAAAGGAAATATTCGTGTATTATATATATAGTAATATATATATATTATATATATATATATATAGGCAAAAAAACTGAAAGTGGTTTTTTTTTTATTGGCCTCACTCCTATAATAATTATAGCATACATATATATGATATATTTATATTAGATAGCAATAGAATATATATATATTATATATTCACATGATTCTTTAAATTTATGTAAATAATAGTAATATATATATATTATTATATTATATATTTATATATAATATATATATAAAATATATATATATATATATATTAATATAATATATATATTATATATAATTATATATATATATATATAATATTATATATATTATATATATATTAATTGTAGAGTTTAACTTCTCCATAAAATACTAAGAATCAATTTGTTTTGTTTCTTTCAACATTATGTAGGCTGTCTTCAACTATTCTCAAGTTTTTGTATATGTCAGAAGTAACTTCATACTTTACGTATTTTTTTTTAATATCAAAAGGTTGGTGTGAGAGAGTTTTGTGTGAAATGCTTATATTTTTTAAGTCAAATGAATATAGACTAAAGGATTCGAATTACGTGAGTATTATTATTTTTTTAGGATAGACGTTCTTATGTTCCCATTTAATCCTCAAGATAGTCACTTGTCGGATTTCGTTTGATCTACGACCACCTTTACGCCTTGATTTGAATTATCTTGAGGTAAATTTTCCCTACTGAACATTTTCTTCTTTTCTTCTTTTATAAAATGGATTAATTACACATTTTTTTGGTCAGTAACTTAATGCTAGTTTATGTAATTTTATAGGTATCGGGACAGGGGCACATGACCCTTTTGCAACTATCTTTTTCATTAAGATTACAAGAATTTTACTTCTGCTTTTTGAATTAGGTCACAGGACTTTTTTGACCCCTTGATTTATTTTCAATTTGGGCACGGAGCCCTTTCCTACCTTGACTGTCTCATTAGAGTGAAATTTCTTTTGTACAACTTCACTTCTTCTACCTCATACAGTACTTCACTATGCCTAAGGTATATAAATGGAATAAATAAGTTGCTTAATTTTTAGCTTCTATAATGCTGATGTTGAAGCTGCTGAAAAGTTATAGGAAATATTAATTGTGAAATACCCTTAAATATATAATTCTTGTGGATTAAAAATTTCTGTGCTCACATAAACAGTGAACTGAATCTTTAAGTGTTCAAACAAGTAAAAAGACATATACATAAGTGCAAATCTCTAAACAATAAAGCTAAAAGTGAAAAGTGTAGGTTGATTATATAAAAGAAAACTTTAAGAACTTAATTTGATACCTACCCTTTTTTACTAATCTTAAATGAGTATTGCAATCATTGACGTTTATTGATTTTAAGAACAATACACAACAAGTACATATTTTTTTATTAAAGAGAATTATATTTCTATACTATTTTAAATATTAATTAGGTTTAAGGATTGAATATTTTGTTTATGTGTACTAAATGTATCGGTATCCGAATACGGTATCGGTATTGGTTTTGAAGCTTCTTTAACTTAAACGCATAAAAGTCCAACTTAAACGCATAGAAGTCCAACTTAAATGCATCAAAGTCCAACTTAAAAGCATAAAAGTCCAACTCAGAAGCATAAAAGTCCAACTTAAAAGCATACCTTGCTTTACTAGCTAGTGAAGTGTATGTGATTGAGGATTATCTGCGTCCTTATCCTCATATAGCATATCTGAATATATATATATATATATATGATTAGTTTTAAGGCATTACCCATTCTTATGTGTTATAAGAATGGCTAATGGAATATGATTGTGCAAGTTCCAAAAAATGACATTATGTACATTATTCCATGTATTTAAATGATTAATTAAACACGAAATATTACACTTTCTGACTTATAATCCTTTTTGCATGTCATTGCTTTTTGTATCACTACCACTGCAAGACTAAATATAACTAAAGGTCTTGTGCTTAAAGGTAATCATTTAGCATTTATCTCTGATTATTTTTTGCACCCTATATACTCAATTTTAATTACTTATCATTAATCTTGCTGTAAATCCTTTTTCATGTTTGCTTGTTTAACTGCTGGGGTTGGAACCATCTAAATTTTCTGCTTGTCCTGGCTCACCTTATTTTGATGTGTGTTTGCATGTCTGTAACCTGGAGAAATTAACTTTAAGAACAGCGGAGGATTGTTTGGAGAAGGAACGGTAGGTTGTCATTGCAACTTTATTTTATGTTTTGTGTGGCATCAACGTTATCACCTTTTTTTTTATCTATGATTATAGCAATATTTAAGTTCCACTGTATTCACTTCTTAGAAGTAACACGCAAATCTACACGTCTTATCTTATTCCCTGTAATTGACATCACTTGTTACATCCCCAACAAACTCACAACACTAAATTGGTAGCAGAGCGTAGTTGCTTTGACTACCTTGCTACCTTTTCCTTACTTTTTCTTTGACTTTCTTGGTTTTCTATCTTTTTCGAAAAATTATCAGGTTCTAACTCCAGGTGCTATTATGTTAGGCTTCCGGTTTCTTCATCGTCGGTTCATCCTTTCATTATCGTGTGTCTCCTTTACTGTCTAGTATACTAGTATACACTACAATTCTCTTACATTCTTACACATATACCACTTAAATATTACAGCATGGCAGAAAACGTGGGTATCAGTGAGAGTGGGGGAATTAATGAATTGGGAGGGATTGATGTGGAAGGATTGAATTTGAATGGGGAGGAGCTTTCGGATGAGATAAAGCAAATATTAGCGGCGGAATTGGAACAAAAGAATTTACATCAAGGTTCGGTAAAACCGAAACCTACTACCACCCTTGCAACGACTATTCCTACGGTTACACCGTCTACACAAAACAACCCTTTAGATCAAATTTCTACAAGAAACAACCCTTTAGGTGGTGAAATCACCAGACAACAACTAACTCAACAAATGGCTGAAGGACAAAGGTTGATGGAAAGAATGGCGGGATTGCCACCTCCACAATGGAATTTTCCACCTATGTCAACACTTCAACAGGGATCACAGGAAAGTCAATCTGAGAATGCAGCATCGCCATTGGCAAATCAAACACAACCTGATGTAACAGATGGAGACTGGTTGAAGGCAATTTATCTCCAAAACCAGCAAATGATAATGGCTCTTTCTAAAGTAGTCTTGTTATTGGAGGGATTTATACCCCATCAGTCAACAAGAATGATTCCCATAGGGAAATATTCATTAGAGAATGGGGAACCTTTTCCCCAGTTCCTACAACGTTTTGAAGAATATGCGAGAATAACATATCCCCGATCAACATCAGATGGTTGGAGGACACATCTGGGTTCATATTTGGAGGGGGATATGAAAAAAGTATACAAGGTACTAATAAAGAACAATGCAGGGTATACTGTTATAAGAACACAACTTATTGAATGGTTTTCTGACTATTTACGGAAGAAGGTTAAAACCCATCTTAATAACTTTAATGAAGCGAAAATCTTTCCCATGAAACGATACCCTTGTATGCTCTGAGGTTGCAGGGTTAGCGGAGATCGGGGTTCCCCGGGGTGCAGATGTGATATAAACATGAAAAGGTGCGCGAAAAATTGATAATAGTACGCAGTACAGGTACAAAGAAAATATACAGGCATCCATTACTATATTTGCAGATTGCCTTTGGCTAGGGGCTCCCTTTGAGTTTGGGATGCAATTTAGTCAAAATAATTGTCGCAACACTATAATAGTTAAAAAAACAAGGACATATGTCACATCATCCCGCAAACTCCACAAATATCATCCCAAGAGATTATTTTATTTCAGAACCATATTCACCTGAGGTGATGAATTTTCTAATGTGCAAACACTTTAGATTCACTACCACCCTTACCTATACAAACACAAGAATATTACAATCAACACAAAATATCGTACACCCGGGGATATCTACCTATTCAGGTTATGAACCGACTTAAACAACAAACATTGTTCAACAAGTACCATTTAAAAAATATGTTGTACCAACATTCGCACAAGTGGTCGCCAAACCACCAATGCCTCCACCAAGTATGAATAATAACCTTAGCAGTAGTGTCCCTCCAAATTCACCTCGTCAAAATAGGACTTTTTATCCATCTAATAAAGGTCCGAACTCCCCTAAGAAAGGGCGTATGCCACAACAACAAAATAATCGTCAACAACAACCAACATCACAACACCCTCAACAACCTACTTCATCTTCATCAACACAACAACCATGGTGGGCCGGAAATAACATTTCTTGTAAATATTGTAGACACCAGGACACCATGTTAAAGATTGGCCATTCGAGGCCTTATTTGCTAATTTTTGCGTAAGAGGGGGCACGTCTCTGAAGTGTTATGCCGATAAGAATCAATGTATACCGGTGTAAAGTAACAATGGACATATAGTGCAAAATTGCCCACAAATGACAGAAAAACAAGTTAGATGTGACTCTACTTTACGATGTCCTTATTGTCAAGGAAGTCACTTGGGCATGAATTGTCCACAGAGATCCCCTAAACGTTCAAAAAACTAACTCACTCTGTGGGAAATGACCCACCCACAGAGCCAGAAGAACAACCTAAACAACAGCGTCAGAAAAAGCATCGAACGACAGTTAACGTGTCACAATTGCCACTACCTCAACCATCTATGTTTGACGAGATTGAAAATTCAACAGTGGAACCTATAGAGGAATTATTACAGGTTGAGGTTTCTAAATGCCCAACAGATATATTTGACCCTTTTAAACCTTCAGTTGAAATTGAGGAGATCGATTCTCAAGTAATAGAGAACCCATTAATCAAGCATGATTCTACTTTCCTTAAGGGATCAGCCAATCCCGACAATCATTCACTTACTAATTTACTCCAGCAGGAGTCTACATTAACCACGCCTAAGAAAGGCCCTTGCCTTTATCTTAAAAACTTATCAACATCTTCACCTGCTACTCTAGTTATAGGGGTTATAATAGATGACTCCCAACAAACACAGTTAATAGATGCTCTTGTAGATACAGGGGCTTCCGTTAGTATTATAACACATAGAACTTATAAACTCTTAGATTCTAATAAATATCCTATACAGTCTACTGAATATGTTAGTATTCGTGGCATCGGTGATGTCGTTTTCGAAGTTTTGGGGGCTGTCACATTATCATTACACGTCTTCCTACATTTCTTATTGTGTAATCTAGGGACTTTGTGATAGTTCCGGATGAGGTAGTATGTTACGGAGTGGTAATTGGGTATGATCTTTTACAATCAGAGAATATTTTGCCAGACTTGGCCAATAAAGAACTCATAACTAGACATGACAATGTCTTGACAATCATCGCAAAAGATATAAGAACAGCAGAGGGACAAGAACATGCTGCTAAATTAGATCAAGATGTATTAATCCCACCTAATAAAGGAATTAACGTAGCCATAAAACCAGAAGAGGTCTTAAGAAATCGAGATTTGTCTAGGGAAACACTTCTGTTATTTACTCCGAATGATAAAAATCATTTTGTAATGGACCATGCGGTCATATCGTATACAGTTGACACTCCAGTGGTTCTGCCTTGTTATAATCTTTCAAGTAATATAATTAAACTTAAAACAGGTTACCCACTTGGGTCATTTTCCGTACTTACTATTAATCCTATTAAATCAGTTCCGGTAAACATGGTCGAACTCACCCAAAAACCTCAAGATACATACCAGGAATGGACATCTGACAATCTCGAAGAGGCTTTTCAGCTTGATTCACAGACTTGACTCGGGAGCAAAAAGATAAACTGATACAACTCTTACTTAAATATCCAACTGCTTTAAGCCTCGGAGAAGCAGATGTAGGGTGTACCTCTGTTCTTAAACACTCAATCGAGACTTATATAGATAATCCTATATGTGAACCTGTTAGAAGACTTCAAGGTCCTATATTATATGAAGTAGAGGAAGTGTGCAGAAAACTCGAGGCTGAAGGTATCATCAGGCAATCATTTTCTCCATACTCAGCACCGGTAGTACCCATCAGAAAACCTGATGGAACTATGCGTTTATGCATAGACTACCGCAAACTAAATTCAGTCACAAAAGGAGATTCCTTTCCCATTCCTAACCTTATAGATACCCTATTTAGCCTTCAAGGCAAACAATACTTTTCGACTATCGACCTTATAAAGGGGTACTATCAGGTTGAAATGGCGGAGGACAGCATCGAAAAGACTGCTTTCTCAACTCCCTTATCCCATTGGGAATTTCTCAGAATGCCCTTTGGCGTAAAAAATGGACCCGCCACGTTCCAAAGAGCCATGCACTTGATATTAAGTCACCTCTCATGGGAAGAAGTCATGGTTTATTTGGACGATGTGCTTATCATCACTAAAACCTTTGCGGAACATCTGGCAGTATTGGAAGAAGTTCTAATTGCGTTTCGAGTCAACGGCTTTAAACTAAAACCTTCCAAAACGCATTTACTAAGGCGAGAGGTGAACTTCCTGGGACATGTAATTTCAAGTAAGGGTATGATTCCCTTGGAAAGGAATCTTAAGGGAATTAGAGCCTTCGAAACACCAAAAACAGTTAAAAAAGTTCGACAGTTTATGGGACTGGTTAATTTCTATCGCCGGCATATACCGAACTGTTCAGTGATTGCGAAACCCCTGTTTGACCTATTAAAATGTAAATCAACAATTCCTTGGACGGACGAATGTCAACAAGCCTTCGTCCAACTAAAATAACTCTTAACTCAACCACCCTTATTAACTTATCCGGATCGTACAGAAAAGGCACAACCATTATTACTTTATACAGATGCATCGGGAATAGGTGCAGGAGCCTGTCTCAGCCAGGTCCAGAAAAATGAAGAAAAACCCATAGCATACATCTCAACAGTATTTTCAAAGGCTCAAAGGGGGTATAGCACTACTGAAAGGGAGGTTGCTGCCATTCGCTGGGCCGTCAGGTCATTAAAACCATTCCTATACAAGATTAAAGTCATCATATACACTGATCATAAACCTATCCTGTTTCTACAAAACATGCCACTTGTAAACCACAGGGTCGCCCGAACCCTGGAGGAATTAGACGACCTCGATTACGAGCTTCATTATTTACCGGGCAAACAAAATATAGTGGCAGACTTTTTGTCCCGTAATCTTAGAAATTAAAATATGTTTACATATTACAAAGAATAGAAAAGATATAAGGTTAAAAAAATTAATTAAAAATCCGAAATAAAAATCTTGTTCAATGTTTTTCACATTATTTATATAATAACATTAAACAACATATAGCATTGCGAGTAAAAATAGTACAAGAACTGATTGATCATCGAAAAGACTATCATTTGCCAACTGGCAAAGGCGAAAAACAAACACTTCAACAATTAAAATTGTCCAAATATCTAGGCCAACTGCCGTTCACACATAGCATCCAAGCTTTTGCAACGATGTATAAAGTAAAAGTGCTGGTGTATAGTTCTAAAGAACACCCTCTTCAATTTGGGATATCAACCTCTGATTCAGAGGAGAAAACCTGTTACTTGTTTTGTAGAGGGGGGATACACTTTAATCTTTTAACACCTATGGACTCAGAAGAGTTGCCAACATCAATTGCTACAGCAATAATAGCATATCCACAATTACAACCTGATTCTAAAACTCTCCCGGTAACTCTTCATATGTTAGAGCCAGATATTCAGATGGACGAGGATTTATCAGAATTAAATCTTCATCTCCTTTACGAATTGAAAAACTCTGGTGGGGAGGAGATGACTCTGGACAAGCTGCCTAACACTACTATATTTTTGCATAATTTTTCTTTAGTGTTGAATTCGCAAGATTCAGTGGAAGTTATTATGTCTCACATAACTGAATGTCAGCAAGTTGATCCTTTATTGAGAAGGTTGATGAGAGCTTTGAGAAACAATCAACCCTTCAGGGGACCCTTAAAATTATTCAGCCGTTCAAGAAATTTTCTGTTTGTTCAGGATGACCACATAATCCACTGCAATCGCAATAATCATTATCATTACGTGGTATCGTTCAGTTTTGCCGTACAAGTGGCTGTAATAAACCATTTTGAATTTGTTCATATAGGACAGAATAAATTATATGCTCTCATAGAAAATATAATATGGCACCCTAAGTTGCGAATGATATGCCAGGATGTCACTAAATCTTGTCATACTTGTCAACTCGCAAAAATTTCAAACTTCTTTTGGGCACCACCTAAAATTAAGATTAATATTTATCATCCATTTGAACTCACAGCAGTTGATCTTTTACAATTGCCTAAATCCAATAAAGGGAACAACTATGCACTGGTTTTTATAGACCATTATAGTAAATGGGTGGCTGCTATGCCAATAAAAACTAAGCATACTGCAACCGTTACTACGGCTTTAGAAAATATCATACCTTACTTACCAGTAATTCCATCAAGACTAATGTCGGATAATGCCAGGGAATTTAGAGGCCCTCTTTTTGAAAATTTACTCAGATCCTTAGGCATTTATCATATTTATACAACTCCATACAACCCTTCATCTAATGGTATAGTGGAAAGAATGAACCGTACCTTAATACAGTATTTACACGTTTCTTTGAAAGATCCTGGTCAATGGGATATAATATTACCACAAGTAATTAAAAATATAATCTCCTGAAACATGCAGAACGGGAAAATACCCTACAGAAATTTTATTTAGAGATGCCCATGGAGTTCATCCAAAATTACCTTGGACAAGGTTTACCCAGTATTGGGATGAAGGACATGAAAAGTACCACTCTTACTCACTAGGCCAATTGGTGGCTCTTAAAGTTCAATTGCCAGGAGATCTCACCTTTAACAAATTTAAAGAAAGGTACCAAGGACCATTGACAATAATTAAAGTAAATTCGAATGACGTAACCTATATTGTCGAGGCTCCAGATACAAAGCGGCAATACAGGGTGCATCACCGACAAATAAAACTGTGGAATTCACCTCCAAAATATTTAGAACGAACGCCAATTTTCATCGAATTGTTAACACGACCTTTAGCTCCTGCTCTAGAACCACTGGAGGAGATTGAGGAGGAGTTAGGTGAAACAACACCTGATGTGACAACTGATGTGAGGAGGAATTTTTGGGGTTTCCGGACGTCCCATCTCCGGATTTCTCAAATGTAATATATCACCTGAATCAGAGTATCCTGTTAGCGAATTCCTTAAATCCAATTATGGATCCAGGTGATGTGCGATCAACATCTCCATACGATAAGGAGTATTTGATAGAGAATGACCAGTTGAGCGATATCTCATCATATCATTTGGGGAATTTGTTTTTGACACCGGAACAGATTTCGGTGATACCGCTTTTAATTAATAACTCACCTATATTGCATATTTCACCTCCTGATATAATGGAAACTCCTACTTACATTTCTTATACTAGTATTACTGTAACTCAAGATAGAGAACAGTTGGTAGTGCCTCAAAGACAGGCTAGAAGGTTATCCATGGAGGATTTATCGTCCAGAAGCCGCTTTATGGCTCTCCCACAAACACAGAATCTTTTACAGACAACATTACTGCCTTTGGTAATCTTTAGAAACAACATTCCACCTCCTACTATGAAAATGAATATACCCAAAATTGGAATTTTCCACACTATCAGATACTACATCTACTCTACTAGAGATCCCATCAGGACATACTGCAGTCAATCATAGAGAGAGGACTTTTAGAATTGGACCAATTCTCCATTAAACAACACCCTCATATTCAACAACTTTGGAAAAAGGAAACCATGCGATGGCAACCAACCCTATCTTACAAGCGGTGTGCGAAGGAAGGACAGACTGATGGATCAATGAGTCCACAAAGGGTCATAGCCTTCTCGTACACGCCAGAGAACTTCTCTAGAAGAACACACACATCCCTGGGTACAACCCCGTGTCTTGAAAAGAAGACGAAGGAGACATACAGTTGCAGAGGAACACCTGGAAGAAGAAGGACCTGAAGAAGAGGAATAAACTTATACTAAAAATCTATATATTCTGAAAGTGTTTTTGTGTTTAAATTGGGGTAATAATTGTAAAAAAAAATTTGTATTTTTGTTAATAAATGTTTTTTTTTGTTTTAATTATGTTTTTGTTTCTTGTAATGTAAAATATGAATAAAAATCATTCCTATTGGATAATTGAATGAGATTAGTAATTACCTGAAAAACCGCAATCATTTAAATAACTGAAGCAAACGAAGAGTACGGCCGTCATCATTTCAATTCATCATGTGATGTTCTGGTAGGATGGATCGTCTTGATGACTACATGAGGAAGTAAGATGACTACTACACACCTGAAAAAAGAACAAAAGAAAGCGATATAAGTATAACATCTTTTTATAATTGTATTAATAAAATTTTAGTAAATAAATGATATTTTTCTCTATTGTTTTTGTTTTTATTAAGGCTTTGCAATTTCGTCCAGTGACTATCGAAAATGAAGAAAACACAACAACTTACTATCAACGTCCTTTGCAGGTCCAGGTTCATCCGGAACTTCGTCCAAAGAACAGAAATACTTGCGACCTGTAAGGTCATCTGAAGCTAGAAATACGTCATCCTTTTATACTACTGATAATAAAGTGACACCGAAAATTTCACTGGCTAAATCTTTACAACGAATGACTTCCCAGGAAGCAGATTTAATACAAGGCTCATTTAATAGATTTGTTACATACGTTGTAGCTGTTCTACACACTAAAAATGAATATATAGATCCAAAAGAGTTGAGACAAATCATAGAAAATTTGATACAGGGATATGAACAAAATGGACCATAAACATATTACACTATCTTCTTATTTTTCTTTTTTTAGTTCCCCCACTTTTCTCTGTCAAGTTTTTGACGGGTGGGGAGGTATATGTAGAGTTTCACTTCTACAGAAAGAATAAGAACGTCTTGTTTCTTCTTTTGCAGTTGTAATTTGTAGGCTGTCTACAGTTTTCCTCACATTGTTTATGTGATTCTACATGTCTTACATATTTTAAGATTCAAGTTAGTAGAAAGTTTTTTTTTGTTTTTGTTTTTATTATGGATACAAATTACGTGAGTACCACTTAAAATTTTATTTTTATAGGATATACGTCTTACACCTTTAATTGTGTCCTCAAGTTAATCAAGTGTCAGTTTTTCGTTTGAAGTGCGATCATCTTTTATGTATTAATCTGCATTACCTTGAGGTAACCCATCGTTTAACACTTTTCTCTTCTTTTCTTATAAGTATAATGTAATAAATGCAGTCATTTTTTTCAATTAAATTAATGATAGATATATATTTTTTTCTTTTAGGACCACCAGTTGGGGGACCTTTTTGATCCTTATTGGGATTAGGGCACAATACCCTCTTAGAACGCTTACCTTTCAATCAGGGCACAAGACCCCTTTTGTATTACTTTTCAACTAAGTCACAGGACCCTTTTTGAACAATTACTTTTCTTAAATTTGGGCATAGAACCCATTTGCATTATGGGCTTTTACATTGAAGTGTAATTTATTTTGTTCCACTGTATTTCATCTTTTTCACACACCACCTTACAATGCCCAAGATAGCTGAAATAAATCAATAAATTAGTTATTAATAACCTTATTCTGTAATTTATACCAAAATTGTCAAAACTGATAAGCTAAATAAAATATTAACATAACTTTTAAACGTACTTTATATGTGAAAATCTTTTTTTTGTTTTTTTAAGTGAATTAAAAGTTTTGTGTTAACATTAATTAATGAACAAACGTTAGCGTGTCTTAAATAACAAAGTTTCTATGTGCAATCCTCTAAAACATTTTTTAAGATAAAAAAAAGTGTGGGTATACTTATTTGTGAAACATTCAAGTACTTAAATTTATGCTCACCTTTCGAGATAATCTTAACTGAGTATTGTATTTACGAATAGTGATTCAATCAAATACGAGACACAAAACAGTACTTTATTTTTGGTTCTTAAGGGAATCAGTCTTATATTATGTGCTTGTAAAATTTATTTAGGTTTAGGAATTTTTTTCTCTTTGTATATTATTTATTTATAGCTAAAGATATCGATGTCCGGTAACAAAATTTCCAATACCAATTAGAAGTCAAAAGGAGATTCGGAGTCGAATCAAAGGCCATACAAATCATACCTTCACAAGTGAAGATAAAAAGGTGTGAAGGACTGTCTGCGTTAGCGGCAGCCTGATATATATATATATATATATATATATATATATATATATATATATATATATATATATATATATATATATATATATATATATATATATATATATATATATTTAATATATCTAATTTTAAGAGATTACCATCCTTATATGCTATATGGATGGCTAATAACATTTACATATAAATTTATTAAACATATGTAAAATTACGTAACTTACACTGTAATTATTAAGACTTAATTAAATTCTAAAAAACTACACTTCCTTACCTATATTTCATTTGAATGTCCTTGTTTTGTGCATCACTACACGACTAATTACAAATAAAGGTCTTGACCATAGGTAATTCCCTTAGCTTTGCTTTCATCTTTGATATTTTATGCACTCTATACTCACTTGATTAACTCATTATTAATTCTGTAAACTTTTTTTCCATGTTTGCTTGCTTAAATTTGATTGCCTGAGTTGGAACCGCTTGTATCGAACTGAAGAACCTGCTTACCTTTATTTATCCCCTTTGAATGTTTGCATGATAAAGAAGCACGATCCGAACGTATATACTTAATTATCTTTAAGCCAGGAGAAGATTGTTTGGAGAAGGAACGGTGAGTGGTCATTACAACTATTTTATTTATGTTTTGTGTGGCATTATCATTATCAACTATTTTTTTTCGATCACTTAATATTATTGAAATAAAGTTATTTCATTGCGCTGACTTACAATAAGTCCTTAAACATCTACACATTCTCCTATTCCCTTGAATTCAACACTCACTTTTACATTCCTGACAAACACTCAACACTAAAATATATATATATATTAGTGATGGGATGATTAATCGTCATCGTCATCAGCAAAAATCGGCATATTTTTTTCCAATCATCATTGTCATCGTCAATTTTTGCTGATTATTTTGCCGATTAATTTAACAAATATTAAGAATTTTGGATAATATTAAAACTCATAATTAATATATATATATATATATATATATATATATATATATAATATATATATAATATATATATATATATATATTATATATAATATATATATATATATATATAATATATTAATATTATATATATAATATTATATATATATAACACCATTTCCGATTATGGTATTATGACATTCCAGTGCCTAATGGTTCTGCCTTTCTGTCTGCATTCCATATTCCACACTGCATCCCTCCAGACAACATCTTAAAGAGACACCATCTTTTATCCACACCCCTCTTCTAGACAACATCTTACAGACATCACTATCCCTTATATCCCTATGTGTGTGGGGGAGAAAAAATTGCTGTGTCGTAGAAGGCAACTAAGTGATGGTGGTAGTTGGGTTGGCTGCCCACTACCACTTATCTTTTGCCAGGAACGCTAATGCATGGCTCAGAGAAGGTCGTGATCGCCGTAAGCGGCGTTCTATCTTTCGACGAAAATGTGTGAATCGTATGGATACATGGAATGTCAGAGGAATAAATGTTGAGAAAAGGAGAGAGGTGATGGATGTATTTAGAAAAGGCAAATTTGATTTGCTAGCTGTGCCTGAAACAAAGATGGAAGGAAACGGTGAAAATGAGTGGTGTGGTGTGAAAAATGTGTTTGTGTTGGTGTGAAAAGGAATGATAGGGGGGATAGAAAGATTTGCAATTTTGATGAGTGTCTTGTGGTAGAGAGCTATGGTAGATTTTGTGTGTGTGAGTGCTAGAATTCTAAAACGGTTAAATTTAAATTTTGAATAAGGTAAAGTATGTGTGGTTGCGACATATGGTCCATCTGAGGGTAATGTTGAAGAGTGTGATTTTCTGGGATAATCTGAATGATGTTTTGGATGGGGAGAGTAGGGGATTTAGTTCATTTGCCACATATCTGCCCACCTAAGGATTTTTTTTTTTACAGTTGTCACCACCACTCACAGTCTGAGCCCTATTCAAGAAAGGGGTGTAGTACGCTCAAAAGTTCACCCTCTAGCTATGGGCGTCCGCACATAGGGGCAAGGGGGGGCACTTGCCCCCCCCCCTGGAATTCGGGATCTGAATTTTCTTATAATATATATATATATATATATATATATATATATAATATATATATATACTATATATATATATATATATATATATATTATATATATTATATATATATATATATTTATATATATATTATAAACTATGCCCCCCTTGGAAAATTTTCTGCGGACGTGCATGCCTCTAGCGCAAATTACGCAGATGAGCACAGACGCAGGCTTTAAAGAGAGGGAGATTAAATTTAGCAGCAGTACATACAAAGATGGAAGAGAATTCAACAGAACAGAGGTGGTTGGGAAAAAGAAGGAAACACCACAGCGAATAAGCCTGGAGTTACCAAGTATCAACAACAAATCTGCAACACAGATACAGCACTCCTTGTGCTACGAGGGGCGCCGTAAAGTGGTGGTACCAATGATAAGTTCCGCTCGAGCATCTGCCGTTATAGTTGCTATAGAAAAGAGATAAAGCACAACAGATATTCTATTTTGATAAGCTTGTTGTCTTCTGATCTCTCGTACCTATCCAAAAGCCAGGGTGAAACAGAGCCCTCCCCCCAAGATATGGTAGAGCAGTAACCATAACATGGGCGGATGAGCGCCTGTATAGCCTGGAGCAACTGAGAAAGAAGAAAGAAAAGTCTCGCAGTCTAAATAGAACTCCCAGTTTTCTTTGAGGCCACCCAGCAACCATTGTGGACATAAGGTTTCCAGACATTTTTTTTTTTAGGTTAATTGCAAGGGTGTTTATATTGTCAACAGGAAAGATGAGAGAACCGTCGAAAAAGATAGGAAAGTTAGAATGCGTTTTAGAGAAGGAGATTTGCAGAAGTTGGGTTTTTAAAGAATTGAATTTCACAAGGTTGAGACGACCCCACTCGGAAATTCTATCCAGATCAGCGAGAATAGAATAGGAAAGATTAAGACGAGAGGCAATTCCAGAAGTAAAAGAGGAAGCAGAACTGAAATGAGTTGAAGAATGAGGGTCGAGTCATCGGTATATGAGTTGAATAGAGTTAAGTGTGCGGTGAGAGTCTCAATGAAATGTAGGAAATAAAGTAGGAGATAAGGCAGAACCCGAGAACACCACTATTGACAAAAAAAGAAAGAAGTCTCCCCCATCAACAACAGCCGATATTTAGAGATTTGAAAGAAAGCTAGACATAATTAAGCAAAGAGAAAGAGGAAACCTAAAGGAAGGGAGCTTCTCCAACTGAAGAGGAAGAGAAATGCCAGAATCGTCTAGGGTTGAGTTAGTGGAAAATAGGAGGCCGAAGAGATTGGCCTTTTCAGTTAACAATTAACAACAGAACCATCAGAGAAAGGGAGATACAGAAGTTGCTAGAGATGTTTTTGGCAAAGAGGCCAGAAAGATTTGTCAGTAGGAGAACCAAGGAAGTTAGCGCACTTTCGTTTGATGAAAGCCCGCTTTGCTCGTCGAAAATTATCCCTGCAACGATTTCTAGCTGAATGAAAATTGGCGAGAGCGATTGGAGAACGAGAATTTTTCCACCCCGATACGCACTGTCTCTAGCCTGAATGACCAGGGAACAAGTATGATCGAACCATGGTTCATGAGGAGAGAAAGATTTAGTTGAAGAAGGAATGAACTTGCTAGTCCTATCAACGAATTACAAGCTCCCTCCTTATCTTTTAATATTTAACATCCATCATTATTCCTAACTGAGGTAGCCAATTGCTATCACTGCAAACTTAGAAACTTACATTTAAGTCCCTGATGGCCAGAGAAACAAGCACGATCGAACCATGGTTTATGAAGAGAGAAGAAAGATTTAGTTGAAGAGGAATGAACTTGCTAGTCCATCAACGAATTACAGCTCCCTCCTTTTTTTTAAATATTTATACATCCATCTTTATTCCTTACTGAGGTAAAAGGTGATAGTGCATGTTGCAAAACTAGAAACCTAAACATTAAGTCCTCTGTCTAATATGAAGAACAGCCACTTGACCTAAGAAATCGTTACGGACCAACAAACATGTCTCCTCATTTCAATTAATAAATACTTTTCATATCATTAATTTATCATTATTATTATTATTATTATATTCTTAATTATTATTATTATTATTATTATTATTATTATTATTATTATTATATATGACTGCTTTTAAATAAAGTTTTAAGCTTCTGCGATAAAAGTGGAGCTGTATCGTTGATGGGATGAGGGTCATTTCTTCTTCGACTAAATCTATATGGTATATATATATATGATATATAATATATATATTAATATATTATATATATATATATATATATATATT
Organism: Trachelipus rathkii; assembly: GCA_015478945.1. NCBI lineage: Eukaryota > Metazoa > Arthropoda > Malacostraca > Isopoda > Trachelipodidae > Trachelipus > Trachelipus rathkii. The sequence continues at coordinate 158,876 of JABUQX010011573.1, read as the reverse complement.
ATATATATATATATATTATATATAGGCGTCGGGCGGGGTGACCAGGCCGGCCTCTTTAGGCGGGTGATTCGGTCCACTCATAATAAAATAAAATATAAAAAAAAAAAAATTTCGGCTCCGGCTATGGCCACGCGGTCGTACTACAAGTTTTATTTAGATATATTTAATTCTAGAAAGTTTTATATTTTTAAAAAATGTTAGAAATTAGGGTAACAAAATGTCCTTCAATAGAATTTCCACTTTTGAAAAAGTGTGAGTTTTTTTAACTTCGTTATAAAATAAAAAATTGTGATCGTATTTTATGCTTTCTTCAGTCCATACTGTTGATCATGTTAGCTTTAAACTGGCAAAGTAAATTTTTTTGATCCAAGCAGTTATAGTGCAAAAAAAAGGCCTAACTTGTTCCGATTCACCCCGCCGTAAATATTGAAAGAGGGGTGGCTCGGACCACCATTGGTTTTTCGTATTTTACGTATTTATTATTGACATTTTTTATTACGTATAATTAATTTAAATGTAATAAAAAGTTACTTATATTAAGTGGAAAATTTTTTTAAAAAATGAAAATTTTAATAAAAAAAATGAATTCAAAAAAGTGTCAATTTTTAGGGCGGAAAATTTGAATCGGACCACCTTATTATTTTCCGTACTTTTATTTATCATTATTGACATTTTTATTATATATTACGAATTTTAATATGATAAATAATTATTATATTAAGTAAAAATTAAAATATAAAATTGAAATTATACGTAAAAGACGAATTAAACAGAATGTTCTGAGTCACCCCTCAATGGTGGTCCGCTTCACCCCTCCACGGTCAGGCTGAAATGAGCTTTATCAAAACTTTAATAAAACTTTATATTATTAGAATTACATTTTATTTTTTTGTGTGCTTATGCCCGACTATAGGGCCGTGATTTACAAAAAAAAAATTTTCCAAAAAGTGCATTAGGGGAGAGTCGGGAGACGAAGTTATACCTAAAGTGGTCCACGTCACCCCACCCGACGCTATATATAGCTATATATATTTTGTTTGAAAATAAAAAAATTTGACTTTGGCTACATTTACACAAGATATTTTTAAAAACAAATATTTTTTAATAATTACGTATATATTAGCTTAAATGTTTTATTTAAACTAAAGAGTAACAAATATATTTAGTTTTAAAACGTAAATTTTATGTTCTAAAACGTAAATTTAAAAAAAAAAATTTGACCTTAGCTACATTTGTATAAAAAAAATTTATCATTACATATATATATATATATATATATATATTAAATATATATATAATAGTATATATATATATATATATATATATATATATATATATATATATATATATATATATATAATACTATAGATAGAGACACACACATTTTGAGAGAGAAAATTTTCTAAAATTCAAAAAATATTATGTTCAGACCAGAAAGTTCTATTGTGTTTTAATAAAATTGTTTAGTGGCAAGCTTCTGGCATAATTCCAGAAGCTTGCCACTAAAGAATTTTCTTAAAAAAACTTAACTTAACTTAACTTTTCTGAACTTAGAAATTTTTTTGAATTTAGAAAATTTTTTCAGAAAATATGTGTGTGCTGTCTACAATATTACCATATATATATATATATATATATAAATATATATATAGTATGATATATATATATATATTATATATATATAATATATATAATATATATATATATATATATATATATATATAAATATATATATAGCATCAGGCAGGGTGACGTGGACCACTTTAGGTATAACTTCGTCTCCCGAGTTTCCCCTAATGCACTTTTTGGAATTTTTTTTTCCTGAAAATCAAGGCCCTATAGTAGGTCATAAGCACAAAAAAAAAAATAATAAGGTAATTCTAATAATAATAGTTTTTAATTAAAGTTTAAATAATAAGCTCATTCAGAACTCACCTTGGAGGGGTTGAATCGGGGCCACCATTGTGAATTGGGCCACCCGTTTAAATTGATTTTTATTAAATTCAATTTTTTATATTTAATTTTACTTAATATAGTAATTGTTTATTTATTAAAATTAGTAATTAAGAAATTAAAATATCAATAAGATCATAAAATAAGAAATAAAAATGTGGTGGCCCAATTCACCCCTCTCGTGGGACAAATTTTGACACTTTGGAATTCATATTTTCTATATAAATTTCATTTTTTATTTTAATTTTTACTTAATATAAGTAACTGTTTATTATATTAAAATTATCTATACATAATAAAAATGTCAATAATAATACATAAAATAAGTAAAACAATGGTGGCCCAATTCACCCCATCATCAATTTTTACAGCAGGATGAATCGGGCCAAGTTTGGCCTGGTGATTCAGCCACTAGTACTGTTTAGAACAAAAATTTACCTTGAATAAAGCTAATATGCTCGACTGTATACACTGAAAAATAATTAAAATCCATCCACAATTTTTCATTTTATAACAAAGTTAAAAAAAAAAACATTTTTCAAAAGTGAAATTCTATTGAAGGGCATTTTATACCCTAATTTATTATATTTTTTAAAAAATATAAAAACTCTCTAGAATTAAAGATAATCTAAATAAAACTTATAGTACTACCGCGTGGCTATTAAATAAGCAAAAAAAAAATTTTTATATTTTTTTATATTTTTTTTTATTTTGAGTAGAGCGATTTACCCCTCTAAAAAAGGTGGGCCCGGTCACCCTGCCCGACGCTATATTTATTTATTTATTTTTTTTTAACTAAATGAATATCATAGGGTAAATGCACAGCAGGTTGGTGTACATGCACAGCAGACAGCTCGCTGAATCGCTTGCTTATAATGTGCGCTGCATGCGAGCAGTGCCATAGTTATTGTTTGGTAATAGTCACGTGCAGCGCACATTTGAAGCGAGTGGTCTGCCATACATGTATGCCAACCTGCTGTGCATTTACCCTATGATATATGTTTAATTAATATATATATACCGACAAACGGCAATTTCAGAAATCTGGGGCAATTTCAGAATTTTTAGTTTTTAGTGTTTTACAAAAAAACTAAAAGTTTTACAAAAAAAAAATTTAATAAAAGTTGTAGCAGACTAGCAGGTGCAGTGAACTGCAAAATAAATTTTTTTAAAAAATATATAAATAACCTAGATTTTTTGATATTTCTTTCAAAAAAATTTTTTCTAAATTTTTAATTTTGATTTATAAGGTCTGTGTACGAACAATAAAAACAATTGTAAAATTTGTTCGCTCACTCTTTGATAGTACAGGTTTTGAGCTATGCATACATATAAAATACATATTGATAGCATATTTCATTAAAAAATTATTTAACATTTATGAACCTGGGGCAATTTCATATTTCCATTCCATTCCCCCCACCCCCTCACCCTTGACTGGGGTGGCCAATTGACTCAGAGGCATCGGAAACCCATATAAACATACCCAATAACAACAAAAATTAAAAAGTAGTTAAAAATTGCTAAGGGTGCCAGATTTAACAAAAAATCAGCTAAATCTGGCAATGCAGCTAATTTATCATTCTTACTACTAACACGTTAGGAAAGCTCATTTTAGCTAGTGTCAACCAAAAATGGGTATAAATAATACATTTTTTTTTAAGGTTTTCTGAAATTGCCCAAAACAAAATTTTGAAGCCTATTTTTTTTAAGAATTTTTTAAAAATAATTATTATTTTTATTTTTTTAATTTCTTTACATTAAATGATTGCCAAATGTCCATATTTTATTATTATTTCTAGAACCAATTTCTGTAAGTGTTATAGTTTTTAAGTTACAGTTACTTAAAAAAAAATGGATGTTTTTTTCTGACATAGACCCGTTTGACAGTATATATATATATATATATATATATAAAAATAT
>JABUQX010011573.1:140000-147500 GCA_015478945.1 Trachelipus rathkii | reverse complement strand
AATACCTTTATGCTCATCCACTCTGACAGCTGGAAAGGCTTCGTATTGTCTTTCATATGTAGGTGGCATCACAGTCACGCTGCACTTGTAATAATATATTACTGATAAGCATAGAGGTAAAGGGAGTTTATCTTTAAATTTAAAAATATTTCCCCAATTTTATTTTCACTCGAAAATATAAATATAAATTTACTGTGTTAATAGTTTGTTTTTAAACCACGTCAATTTTACGTCGAATTTCGTAACTGATTTCCCCAGAAAAGGCAACCTCCAACAAAAATATCCTTAGGAAGCTGTTAATTTAGTCCTAAGATTTGTTCTTTAACTTTGGCTGAAAGTAATTTTCAAAATGAGTCAATTCATAAAATTCTGGGAACCCATTCTTCAGAAAATAATGTTTTCAGGAAATCAAGTCCTTTTGTGTAAAATAAACATAAGATGACGAAATTTTTGTATTTTCCCCTGTCAAAAAGAGTTTTAATTAAGTTGATTTTTAAAAATATGAGGTATGAAAGAATAAAATTTGTCGTCAATCCAAGTAAAAGTATATAGGCGGACATGGTGATTGTGATTGGATTTGGAGGTTGTGTAACAAAGGTGTTTATGGAGGGTAATGTTCCAAGGGATTTGAGGAGAGCAATAATAGTACCCATATATAAGAGTAAGGGAAAGGTAACTGTAAGTATTATAGGGGAATTAGTTGATAGTGTTGTAGGGAAGAAATATGCTGTATTTTGGTCGAAAGAGGCGTAGAGTGACTAAGACTGATTTGGTGAAGAACAAGATGCGTTTAGTAATGGTAGAGGATGTGGGGATCCAATCTTTATAATTGAAACAAATGATTGGGAAAGAGGGAAGAGAAGAATAAATTGTATTTGTTTTATGGATTTGCAACAAAATCAAAAGTATGTATGACGATAGTGAAGTGTGTGTAAGAATAAATAGAGTCGAAAGTGATTGGTTTAATATTTAATAGCAGAGTGAGGAGGGATGTGTATGTCTCCTTGGTTATTCAATTTGGTATATGGATGGGGTTAATGAAAGAATTAGAGGTGGGGTTGGCAAGGGGATGTGTTAGAATGATGAAAGAGAATGGAAATGTATAGTGAGTTGTTCCTGACCTATTAATATGGCGGAATATTTTGGTTTTGTGTGGCAAATCTGAAGAGAGTTTCAGAGGATTGGTTGAGAGATTTGGTAGAGTGTGTAAAAGGAGGGGTTTGAAAGTAAACGTAGATAAGAGTAAGATTATGGTTGTGAGTGAGGACAGTCCTCGGTGTGAAGTTATGTTAGATGGTGAACAGCTGGAAAAATTGTCTGAGTTTAAATATTTAAGATAAATGTTGGATGAAAAGGTAATGGATGATGCAGAGTGTAGTAGGAAAGTTGTGAATGGCAGGAAGGTGGCTAATTTGCAATTAAATAAGTTGGTGGATGTAGAGGACTAAAGTCTTTGAAGTGCGCTGGGGTCTTAAATGAGGTATGTTGTTACCTGTGTTAATGTATAGTAAGTGAGACTAATATTCTGGAATAAGAGGTATTGATTATAAATACAGTGTTCAGATGGACAATCTTAGGGGTGTGTTAGGTGTGAGAAGAATTGATAAAATTGGGAATTAACGTATTAGAGTGTTGTGTGGTGTGAAGAGAGGGGTAAATGAGAGAATAAAAAATGAAAGTACGTTTAGATGGTTTAGTCATGTGGAAAGGATGGAAGATAGTCGGTTGTTAAACGAATGTATAAGTTGAGTGTGGTGGGAACGACCTGCCTTGGAAGACCCGAAGGAAAAGTGGGATTGAGTCAAGTAAAGGAATGAAGTGGAGGAGAGAAAATGTGAAGTTTGGGTAGAGACAAGAAGAAATGTTGCATAAATAGGAGTGAATGGTGGGGTTTTGTGAGGGGGTATGGTTGTAGCTCACCTGGGCTAAGGGATGAACATCACATTGACGATATGTCATAGTGAGGGTCCGTCGCTGTCCCGTGAAGCTCTAGGGTGGATTTTCTGACTGCAACGAGTTCTCACAAAAAGGTATATAGGGGGCGGTAAGGTTGAGCTTTCTTTTCGATTTGTTTCATATTCTTCTACTATCTTTCTGCTTCCGTCTTGGGGAGAGAAGGTGGATGATGATGATGATGATGATGAGATGATGATGATAGAAGAAGGATGATGATGATGATGATGATGATGATGATGATGATGATGAAAATATGAATGATGATGATATATATAATATATAATATATAATATATATATATTATATAATTATATAATATATATATATAATTATATATATTATATATATATAATATATATATATAATATATATATATATATATATATATATATATATATATATATATATATATATATATATATATATATATATATATATATATATATATATATAATATATAAAAATATATATATTAAGTTTTATGTTTCACACTTCAGAAAAGAAACTTTATATATATATATAATTTTTTCGGAGTCTTTAACAACAGTACCTAGAGCTATTTCATTAGCTTGTACTTGTAATTTGAACTTGACAAAATGTACTTGAACCCAAGCCTGATATATATATAATATATCATATATATATATATATATATATAATATATATATATAATATATATATATATAAATATATAATTATATATATATAATATATATAGTATATATATATATATATATATATATATATATATATATATATATATATATATATATAATATATATATATATATTAATGATTTTTTTTATTACATGTTGCCATCACTCACTGGCAGGGCCCTTTTCAAGAAAGGGGTAAAAATTAAAAGGAAAAAAACTCATCCAATCCCCTGCCTAACACAATTCCCTCAGATGGGTGCAGACGTGGGTGTTAAAGAGAGGAAGATTAAATACAGCAGAAAAACGGATGATACAAGAAGTTCTGCAGAACAGATGTGGCTAAAAAGTTAGGCCCCACAACGACTGAGTCTTGAGTTTCCAATACTCACACAAAATTCATGCAAGAGCAAGGAACCTCTTGTGATACGAGAGGAATGTGAGAGGCCAACTCCCTCAAACACCTGCTGTTGTAATACCTATAGAAAATAGATAGTGTGCCAATATCACATCACAGAGAAAGAGGGTCAAGAGAGTTTGAAAGTAGGGAACATTTTATTACTCTCTTAGCCTTAGACTCAACCCTATCCAGAAGGAGAGGAGAACCAGAGCCACACCAAATCTTCAGCTTCTTTGAGCCCACCTTAGCAACAGTTTTGATATGAGGTTTACAAAATTTGTTTATATTCATTCTAATAATGTTTATGCTGTCTAAAGGTGAGACGTTAGTGCCATCAAAGAAGATAGGAAAGTTGGGATGTGTTTTTGAGAGCGAGTTATGAAAAAGTTTTTTTTTTTAAGAGCTGAATGATGAATTGAAATTGCCATTGAGAATCAGAAGAATCTGGAATTTTTATGGAATCAAAATTGTAAAAGGAATATTTGTTAGAATTGAAAACTGAATCAGAACATTGGCATATTATAGATAAATAGGAATCTTCGTCATCAAGAATCAGAAGAATCAGCAATTACCTTTGGAATTGACATCAGAAATTCTGGAATTTTGCAATTGGAATTAGAAGTTATTTTGGCATTGGGCCACACTAGTTTATATATTCCTTTCAAATGTATTTATAATATATTCACACCAAGTCTGATTACACTGGATTTTAAAGCATTTCTAATTATGATGAACAATCCACACACTTTGAGCTTATCCTTTTACGCCTAAATTCTGTATCTTTACCCTGGTCACCACCTAATATTTAATTTATTTTCCTATTGGATAATAAGGTCCTGCTGACTCTGATTGGTTAAGTAATTAGTGGGGTAAAAGAATTCTTGATTTTGTCCTCGCTCGTGAGTGGTGACAGTTACTATTTAAAAAAAATATATAAAAAATTCCCAGGCACAGCTTTTATCTAGGAAAGTTAAATTAAAATACTAACTAATGATTTTGTCAGAAAATTTAAATTTTTAAAAAAAAATTCAATTTCTTTGTCTTGTAGCATTGCTTCTTTCAAGAATGCCCCACAAATGACAAAACTACAATTTAGAAATTGATTGCAATGGACTTAGTCCAGTGAAACCTCCCTTTCTGTGAACTTTTGCAAATGACTAGTATATTATGAGATTGTATTTGCAGAAGTGTATGTTTGAATATGTTTTTGATGTGAGAATTGAGATTGTTTTAGTGTGCGTCTCACTGCAGTCTGCATAATTACATTGGTCCTCCATTCTCCTCCATTCCAGAACCTTACTATGGTGTGTTATTATGAGTTTGAAGTTATATACCCTAACCATTCAGGAGCAGTGCTTACATTACTTGGCCAACTGGGTTTTAAGAAATGAACAATAATTGAATGATTTCTTTAACATTATTAGAATAAAATTTTGAAATTAAATTTTAAATACTTATGAATTATTGTAATTTATTGCATACTATCTTGTCATTAATTGTAGTTCATGTATATCATCATCATCTTCCTTTTTTTCCCCAAGACTGGGGGTAAGGTGCATGACATGCATCAGAAAAGAGAAGTAGTAGAAGAATATGACACAAGTCAAAAAGAAAGCCCAGCCTTACTGCCCCCTCTATACCTATTATTAGTGAGAACTCGTCGCAGTCAGAAAATCCACCCTAGAGCTTCACAGGACTGCAAAGAACCCTCACTATGGCATATCTTCAAGTGTAGGGTTCATCCCTTGGCCCAGGTGGGCCACAACCATACCCCCCTCACAAAACCCCACCATTCACTCCTTTTATGCACCTTTATTCTCGCCTCTGCCAAACTCACATTTCTCTCCTTCAGACGTTCGTTTACTGACTCAATCCACTTTTTCTTCAGTCTCCCAGCTGGTCGATTCCCAACACACTCACCACTATACATCGGATTAACCAACTGACTGTCATTCATCCATTCCACATAACCAAACCATCAAAACGTACTTTCATTTATTCTCTCATTTACACCTTTCTTCATACCACATAACTCTAATACGTTCATTCCTCATTTTATCAATTCTTTTCACACCAAACAAGCCCCTAAGATTGTCCGTCTGAACACATTGAACTTTAGATCTATACCTCTTATTCCAGACCATAGTCTCACTACTATACATTAACACATGTAACAACATACCGTCATGTAAGACCTTAGCGCACTCAAGACTTAGTCCCTTTACATCCACCAACAATTTAATTGCACCAGCTACCTCCCTGCCATTCACAACTTTCCTACTACGTTCTGCATCATCTGTTCCCTTTTCATCCAACATATATTATAAATATTTAAACTCAGACACTTGTTCCAGCTCTCACCATCTAACATAACTTTACACCGAAGACTGTCCTCACTCACAACCATAACCTTACTCTTATCTATGTTTACTTTCAAACCCCTCCTTTTACACACCCTGCCAAATCTCTCTACCAATCCTCTCAAACTCTCTTCAGATTCACCACACAAAACCAAATCATCCGCATATAATAGGTAGGGCACCCTCCACTCACCTCCATTCTCCATCATTCTAATACCATTTCCTGCCACCCCCATCTCTAATTCTTTCATAACCCCATCCATATACAAATTGAATAACCAAGGAGACATAAACACATCCCTGCCTCACTCTGCTATTAATATTAAACCAATTACTTCCGACTATTTTATTCTTACACACGCTTCACTATCGTCATATATACTTTTGATTCCATTCAGAAGCCTACCACCAACACCATATATATTACTAACACCTGCCATAGAGCTTCTCTATTAATCCTATCATACGCCTGTTGCAAAGTCCATAAAACACTAAATATAATTTATTCTTCTTCTCCAGCTCATTTTCTCAGTCATTTGTTTCAAAGTAAAGATTTGATCCACACATCCTCTACCACTCCTAAACGCACCTTGTTCTTCACCAATCAGTCCTTCAGTCACTCAATGCACTCTTTTGACTAAAATACCAAGCATTATATCTTTCCCTTAACAACACTCGATACTAATTCCCTATAATCCTACAGTTTTCCTTTCTTATCTTCCCCTAACCCTTAATATGGGGTAAAGCTATTACTGCTCTCCTCAATCCCTCGGAACTATCCCTCCAAAACGCTTTATTACTACAACTTCCAAATCCAATCAATCACCACCTCTCCTCCGTTCTTGATCATTTCACCAGTAATTTCATTTATACCTGTAAATTGCACTTAAAGATTTACCATTCTTCAACTTTTTCACTCTACCCATTACCTATTCCTTGCTAATGACCTCATCCATAAAATACCTATTCCTTCTTGCTGCACCATCAAACCCAACACATTCACTATCACCTCTTCATTACTGTTAATATTATAATAGATTCTCGAAGTGTTCTTTCCACACCCCCTTACATCCATTTAATCAGTTACAAAAGCACCATCCCTTTCATTATTCTAAGCAGGTCCCCTTATTCTCATTCTTAACCTGGCGCGCTTCCTTCCAGAAGAGCTTCCTATTCCCTTCTAAGTCCCCATTCATCCTCCTTCCAAACTGTTCATTTACCTCTTCTTTTCTCCTACGTATGCAGTTTTTAGTATTTCTTTTTCCTCCTTAAATATAATTCCAAAATCTTTCTTTTGAAACTTCAATCATTGCCTTTATAAACATTCAACAGCTTCTTTTTACTTTTAAACCGCTTGCATCACCTCTTTCATTATACCATTCACTGTTAAACATTCTTACTTCTACTTTAAGCACATCCACATAACTTGCCTTTGCACTGCTAACAATGGCTTCCTTCATTTGCTCCCAGATTTGTTCAGTGCTTTCAACTTGTTCACATTCAACTTGTTCACATTCAACTGCTTGCAAGATAACTTATCCTTATTACCTTGTTCACTTAACTTCTCCCTCTTAATTCTACCCACTTTTTTCTGTATCACCTTCCTCTCCATCCAAGCCCCCACTAACTTAATTTTACATAGAACAACATAATGATCCGATAATCCCATTCCTAATCCTCTCACTGATTTAACATCCAACACATACTTCAACATCTCCTTCTTCACCAACACAAAATCAATCATACTTTTTACTTCGGAACCATTCTTTACCTTCACCAACTCTAGTATACTTATGGATACTCTTGTGTTTAAAGAAAGTATTACTTACACACACATACCACTCTCCTCACAGAAGTCAATCACCTTCCTACCATTCTCATTTTCTCCCGACACCCCAAAATCACCTGTTATACCATCTCTTTTCTGATCACCTATCCAACCATTTAGGTCCCCCAACACAATCAACCTGAAGCTCCTACTCACCCCATCCAAAACATCATTCAGATTATCCCAAAAAATCGTGCTCTCTTCAACATTTCCCTCAGATGGACCAAACGTCACAACCACACATACCTTGACCTTTTCAAACTTAAATTTAACCATTGGAATTCTAGTACTCGCACACACAAA